>JBAMIB010118374.1:0-13969 GCA_037177415.1 Kaempferia rotunda
CACCCGTGATTTACCTCCTCCGTGTTGGCCTGGGGACGGGTTGGCGGGGGCGCTGGGGGCGAGCGATTTTGCCTTTTTGCCACATAAGTTGAGGGATAGAGGGCGCGTTTGAGCATATATCTTCTTCGTGTCTTAACCATTTGCATTAATGGCTAGTAGTCATCCGTGATTTACCTCCTCCGTATTGGTCTGGGAACGGGTTGGCGGGGGCGCTGAGGACAAGCGAATCACATTTTGCCACATAAGCTGAGGAATAGAGAAGTGAGAAGTCCAATCCGGACGGTGTGGTGGTTAGGACATGGAAAATTATCACATGATATCTTGAGCTTGAAATTCAGTATGTCTAAGCATAATTTGTCCATGTCTTGACTATTTACACTAACGGCTAATAGTCACCCATGTTTTATCTCCTCTGTTTTGACTTAGAGACAGGTTGGCAGGGGCGCTAGAGTGAGCAAATCGTCTTTTACCACATAAATTGAGGAATAGAGAGGCATGTGTGTTGCATTCAGAAGCATTAGAGCGAGTGATTCACCTTTTTACTACCATTGTATCTATGCACACAATAAAAAGCAATTATGTAAGCAAAGCTACGGATAGCATGGATGTGTATTGTTATCTGCTAGCTTCTGCATCCTTGATTATTTATCTTCTGAGGGTTGTTCATTGTGGATGCGCACGGTGGACGTGCAAGGTAGATTTCATATACACATGAATTTATGATTTAGAGTTTAAAAAAATGAGATTTTATCCAAATTTTATTTTCAATTCTCACATGAAATGAGAATTTTATTTTAAAAAAAATTTAACAGCAGCTACTTCTTACAAATAATATCTTGCCCATGGATTACCAACGAGTAGGGTAATAAAACTCTTTTTATATGTACGCACCTAATTATCCTATTCACCATCTATGATTGGGCATCTAATGTTATTTTTTTAAAAAAAAAATTATCACTTCCTTTACCTGAAAATTAAAAATTAGATTAAGACAAAATCTCATATCTAAATTTTAAAATCTTAAATCCTAATTTTTTTTTAAAAAATACTAAGTCAATTTGCTATATTAGCAGGTGCCCATGTCATCTCCAATTGCCCAACTTATACTTTTCAAATTTTAGTAATAAAATTTTAAAATTGGTTTTGTCTCAAAATTGAAAATGTGGGTGGGATTTATAAAAAATATTAATTTAAACAATAATAAATAAAAATATATTATTTAATAATGTAGTATTTATAAAAAAAGTATAGAGATTTTTTTTTAATGAAGAAAATAATAAATTTTTACACCATGTGATATTGATGTGGATATTGAGGACTAAAAAAAAATAATGATTTAAACTCTATTGAAGATGTCTTTATTATCTCTCTATCTTCGGAGCACCCAAATCCAATGATGATGAAAGACTTCACTGATGAATCAAATCAGTTAAATAATTGATGATAAAAGGTGATTCGCTCATCCCAGCGCTTCCGTCAACTCATCCCAAGGCTAACAGGTAAATCACAGGTTACTAATTCAAATAATTACTAATATATAAGGGAGGATAGCACCTGATTTGTCCAAATTTAACCCCCATCAAATCAGCTAAACAGGTTGACTAAACTGTAAATAAATTTCACTCAATTTATATTCATATTCAAATAGATATTTAATGCTTTATCAGTATTCAACGAAAAATCTGAAAGGATTGAAGAACGAGGCCCTTATCCAGTCTTTGATGCGTGGACACGTGCCGTCCGTTCGCTAAACAAGCTAATGTTCACCGGCGATTACCCGTTTTGTCTGGTAAGCAAAACTACTGCCCTCCGACGCTTCTAAAACTACCAACTACGCTGCCATGAAAGTTCCATGAAATGGATTTAACCAAGGGTAATTTTGTCTTTATAGGTTGAGTAATGACAAGTCAAAATGTGCTGGAAGTGGAGCATGCCGGTCACCGGTATCGCGAACGACAAACGGATAAAGCATCGAAGAAATCAAAGTCGTGGAAGTACCAAATTATCCTCGTATAATATCCTAATTCTTGAAATGAACTCGACATGTAGCAGGAAGGTGAAGGTCGTATTGGTAAAATCATGCTCGCGACTTTTTATAACCAGATGGGTGAGAACTGGAAATGGGGCTTCCGAATTTGGAATCTTAGCGAGGCGGAGAGCAGTTTGATCGTTGGGGAGTTTTGTTTGATCGGCTGTTTCAGGAGTTTTAGGTAAAGCTTTTTGTTGATCGGTCCTCTTGCCTTTTCTTTTGTCTGGTTAATCGGCGTGCTTTTGGTCTCCGATGGTCTGTTTGATGTCCGATTTGTGGTTACCTGAATTTGTGCTTCGCTGTCTTACATGGTGGGTGCTGAGATGTTCCTGATGTTCCCGTTTTGACACCCATTGAAAAGTGAAAACCATTGCTTCGTCCGATGAAATATTGCAGTTTCCCTCCGTCATGCTGTAGCAGTTAATGCCGGAGTATTTGTGTTTTTGGATTATGTAGGATATAGTCCTAAGGTGCATGAGTTGACCGGATCCTCTGCGATTCAGGTTGAAATGTAGAAAACATTTTTTTTTCTATGGATGATATCATGGCTTACGGTAAGGTTAGAGAAAATGTTTACGAAAGAATAGAAATAATAATTGACTGACGAGTGCTAACTGAAATGCACGCTATTGAAGTTGCTTATTGCAATTTGGATTGAGTGGGGTTTACTGGTTATTTGACCTTTCACTCCTAGTTAATCAAATAAGTGGCCAAATTTCAAACTATTGACTAACTGAGGAATTGTGATTGAAAAATTTCAAACTATTGCATAAGTTGGAAAGATAATCAAAGGCGTAGACTATTAAGTAATTCTATTACAAAAGCTTTTTTGCAGTATGTGCAATGCAACAGTTCAGCTATGCAATTTAAGTTTACCAGGTTTGTTTCTTCATTTTCCAGTGAAGGAACAGTAGCACAGAGGCATCCTATGTGGGCCTGGGTTATCAATTAATTTGCACTTGTTTCTTGAAATTCTCAATCAGGATGTTAGTAGGACATAATTGAAAAAAAAGGAAGTCTTGTTCCCTTGATGATTATTATGAATACACTTTTTTGACATTGAAGTTCTGTTTAAGTGTCTTTGGAGAAAGTATTTTGATGTGATAGTGAGAAATTTGTTGTTAGTTAGATGCTATAGACTGTTTGAGTTGAGTTTTTCAAGGGGACTGAAGCAAAGTGGTTTCAAAAGTTGGTGTGATGGTAGAAAAATTTCTCAAAAAATTTACTTACTCTTCCTAACCCAAAAACTATGTTTTTTTTAAGTCCCATCTCCAAGTGTTTTTGAAGACTCTTTGTTTGCTATAGTTATCCACATGAAATGTGTGATATTTGATCTGATTTCTGACTTGCCTAAGTCTGATATTGTAATTTAAGATTCCACCAAATGAGGAGACACATACTAAAACTTTGGGGCTTTGGATTGCCTATTTATGTTTTCATGCTAAGATTTTGTAATTTGAGAATCTACCAAATGAGTATATATGTTTCTCTTTTTCACAATGTTCAATTTCATGATACTATATGGTATTCTCTTCACTTACTTTTATCTTTTATCATACTTAAGTTTGATTCATGTTCTTAAGGAAACTAAGATGGGAGTTCTAAAGGGAGCAATTAACTGTCTCCTTGATATTCATACAAACTCTGGAATATCTGGTTCTGTTATCACTAATCACAACATAAAGTCTGTGGCTATTCAAGGTGGAGGATTGGGATACAGATCTAGAACCAAAAACATACTTCATGTTGGTGGCATATCTCTGAAACCTTCGGGTAAGAAACAGTGGTGCATTCATTGTAGTTTCAGTTCCTCTTCTGATGGTAATGGAAGCATGGCTGGCAATTTCAATGCAAATGATGAGGAGTATGTAAACTCTTCTGTAATAGAAGCTGGTAATATCCTTGAGTTTTTTTTTTTCTAACATGCGGCTTGACATTATTTCTCTCTCATTGAAGATTTATATTATACCTTGCTTAAAATTTTTCCCATGTCATAGTTAACAGACTGTATCCTGTGCCTTCATCTGTATTTAATATTTTCTTCAAGCTAATATAGCTAGGTTTCTGTTCTAACAAAATATGTGATTTAAGTGCAAAACGACTGGATGATATGGTGTCAATTATGCATTTATTCAGCAAATATAGGGTATTAAGATTTAGTTTAACAAAGATCTTGTTATGGTTGTGGCTGTTTTGGCTTTAAGAACTCTCTGTTAGTTTCTATGGGTTAGCTTGAACTGTTTCCTTGCTTGTACAATTGCCTATATGCTTTCATTTAGCTTTAATAGAATCTCTGAGTGAGCTGTCTTGGCTCACTCACATCCTTTTTTCAAAATTAAATGTATGTATTTTGGTTTTGTCGGAACAAGTGTTGTAACCTTATGGGCTATTTAAACAGCTGTAATTTGTGCATACTAACAATATTAATTTAATTTTATTATGTGGAGATTTGATTTGTAAAATGTAGTCTTCTGATTTTTTTTTTTAAGGTCAATAGATTACATGATATTTCTCTTGTACAAACAGTTCAGGTTAGAAGCGAATCAGATGGATTTATGATAAAAATGCGTGATGGTAGATACTTAAGATGCATACACAATAGCCCCCAAGGTGGGAGCTCACTAGACTATGCTCCTCATCCTGCAATTGTGTTGAAGATGGAAGATGGAAGTGATCTTCTGCTTCCTATTATCGTTAGTATGTGTTTTCTCTGTTAGCTTCTTCTAAACACCAGTCGCTTTTCTAGAAAATGATTAATGTCTTCATTTTCAGTGGAAATGCCGAGTGTGTTACTGATGGCTGCAATTCGGGATGTCCCAATTGTAATACTGCATCTTTTTGGATTATTGTGATGATTGATTCTTACATTCTGGAAAAGAAGAATAATTGATATATGTTTGTTCTCAGGCTAGACCAACTTTTTATCAAGTTGTCAAAATGATGATTGAAGAGCTGGGATGGGCAGTAAGTTGTTGTATTCCTAGTCACTTGAAACTCTTCATTTTTTTTAGAACAACTTGAAAGGCATCCTAACATACTTTTCAAGAACATATTGTAATTTCAGGCCTATAGTTAAACATTGTTTTGAAGATTCATGTTTGTAACTTTTGGATCTTTTTTCTTGACATTTAAGTCAGTTTCTTCTATCGAAGATAGTATCTGATAAGCCAAGTTTTATTATTTTTGCAGTTTCAGACTCTTATTTGTTGGAAACCTTATGATGAAATGACAATCACTTGTTACAGGTTCAAGTTGTTAGGGTCACCAAGAGAGTGAATGAGGCTTACTTTGCTCAGCTGTACCTCTCAAAGGTCTATGTCATCTATGTCATTATATGGTATTCGCGATGTACTTATGACAAATTAGTTTTGAAGTCCTGCTTTCTTCATGTGTAGGTAGGAAATGAAAAGGAGACTATTAGCTTTGATTTGAGACCTTCTGATGCCATCAATTTGGCTGTTCGTTGCAAGGTTTGTTCTGTTTCTCAAATTTAAATATAGGTACTTAATATTGCAAAACAATATAACATAAATGTTTAGATTTCATAAAATTTTCTGAACAAGAGAGGTGTTCTAGCTGCATCAAGTAGTTCCTCCATACACAATGTTTGGAAGGGGTTGGTCTTTTAACTTGTAAAACCTGCTTTCTCCAGAAATTGGGATTGTGTAAGGTCGGGAGGCATCTGACAATTAGATTCCAACTTATTTGGTGTTTGATATCAAATTTGTTGTTGACCGTCCTTTATTTAATGCAAATTGGTGTGAGGATTGACATTCCATGGCCATAAACCTGATCGGTGTGTGTAACCAGAAAATCCATCAGCAAAGCATCAGATTCTGGAAATAGCTACTTAAATTAACGTTTTCCATCTAAGTTGAGCTGTGAATTTAATTGAATTTATTCTTCTTACTTCATTAGTTAATCATTGTTTATTTAGTGACCAAATAGCTTGACATTTACCTTTTTATCAAAGAAACCTATTTGTTAGTTCCTTCTCCCGTGCCATAACACCCTTCTGTATTCCTACTCAAGCATTTATTTTCTTAGTGTGCCTATCAAATTTGATCCTGCACATCATGTAATT
Organism: Kaempferia rotunda; assembly: GCA_037177415.1. Taxonomy (NCBI): domain Eukaryota; kingdom Viridiplantae; phylum Streptophyta; class Magnoliopsida; order Zingiberales; family Zingiberaceae; genus Kaempferia; species Kaempferia rotunda. Next base: position 6,114 of record JBAMIB010118374.1, read on the forward strand.
GTGAAGATATGTTTGATATTTGTATGTGCTTGCTTATGGTTTCACTTATGCAGGTGCCCGTACAAGTCAACAGACACCTTGCCTATACTGATGGGATGCGAGTTGTTGAGCCAAGCAAGCCAGTAATGCAGGCTCTTCCATTAGATGGAATGCTGTTTATGGAACTTGATAGGTACATTAACTTGTGTTGTTTGCATGACGAAGCCATCAGAGATCTTTTTCTACCAATTGAAGTTTTACATTCCAACAGTATCGTATTTTTCTTTGGACATATTTTTGCTCCTTGCTTTTCCAAATGAAACTTATCTTTGAATTTCCTTATCATAAGATGATTATGCTGCCTATGAAAAGGTTTCACTGCTATGATTTGATCCTAGGATTGTTTCTGATTCAAGATGAATTACTTTTGTTTTTCTTCCATGATCATTATGAGACTGCTAGAATGGATGTGTGAAAGTGACAAGATAGAATAAAAAGTACTATTACTCTGGAGAGCAGCTATGTATTGTTTCAATATATGTTGATATTAAAAAATCGATTAAGATATGAACCTGTAGACTCATAGCCAATTAATTTTGGAGTTAGTAATTAGACAATTTGAATTGATTAGGATTGGAGGTGTGAAGGATCAAATGGGGATAAAAGAATTTAGTTTAATACAATTAAAAGTGAATTTGAAGATAAAAAATATCAATGTCACATGGATGACACTCACTTAGGTTGATGCTTTTGTTTTTCTAATTCATTGTTTTCTGTTTTCCCCCCTCTTTTGCTTGTGGTTTTGACACTTTGATTCACCTGTTTCTCCATCCAGACCTGATGGCCAGCCCTGCATGGAGACAGAAGAGTTTGGGTTGATACAGAACATGGTGAACGCCGCTATTGAGGAACGTTACAAAGATGCTGGTAAAACATTTTTCTTCATTTCATTTAATGTCGCAGATGATTATAGTACTTGGTAGATGAATAAAAAGTTGCTTGAGATGCATTGACTTTTCAAAAAAAATCCATATAAACTCTAATATATGTAATCTGACCCCAAAGTAGGGTTCACTTAGACGAGAGCCAGAATCTTAATAAAATGTATATGCTGATGCATTAACCAAATCAAACCGGATAGCAACCTATCATTTTGTCTATGTTTGTGATATAATCACTCAACGCCTTGCAGCTCAGTGGAGGGACCAGCTTCATCAGCTCAGGAAGAAAAAGAACTGGACATGATAGGTTCCACTGCAACCACCCTATACTCTCGTTTGAAATTGGCGATTAATTCCCGTACTCAATCGACTAAACCCATTTTCTTTTGTTGCAGCTATCAACTGGGATGTATATAGATGGCGTAAACGCTCCATAAAACTGTGATTTTCTGCATGCACATATTTAATGTAAGTAATAGTTGGAATCTTGTGAATATGGCTCTAGCATTTAAGTCCATGGTGGCAGCATTTGCCTGTTCATATGTCAGTGTGTATATGGAAACTGACTAGCAGGAGATGATGGGTTTTGACGAATTAATTAAAGACACCAAGTAAACCCTTAGTTGAGGGTGTTGACGTAGATTCGTCATTGTGATGATCGAAATATTACAATGACTGAATTTCTAGTCAGCGGAGACTATGAGACATTAAGTTGTGGGTAGATAATTTATTTATTCCCATAATAGAGAATTTGAATATTATCCTTTTTAACTCTGTCGGCATTTATAAGTAGACTAAATAAATGTTTCCGACATTGTTGAATGCTCTCATAAACTCTGCTAACGCAAAACGCTGAAGTACATGAGCATTTACAAAGTAAAGATCAATACTCAACCTCAATTAAGGGATTCTGGCAAATAGTGACCCATCAGGCGAGCTGCCAAAGCGCCAGTGCCTACAGTTAGCGTGGCCCATTCAATCCCATGAGGTGCGTCTCCACTCCAACTTCTAACTTCCCGTCTTTGTTTCAATTTGGCAGAGGGCCGATTCAAGTTAAGACTGTGCCCGATACAGTCATGGCGCTAGTGGGCAGGCCACAATCCTACTCCTTGGTCCTCACTTCTACTGTTGTCAGTACCACTGCCACTCCACCCAGTTGCAGACAAAACTGCAGGCAGCCAGCCAGGCAGAGGGTGCGTGATGGCGACTGTTGATTGAGATTTCCTTTATTCTCCATGTCTAACTCCCCTCCTTATCTAATCTGCTCCCCCATCCAAAGTTATATTCCAAGCTTGTCATTTGCTATCAAGGGCCGATGGATGGACCTGGAACTTCACATCCAAACTTAGGCAAACCTACAAACGGCGAGCAGTCCGCAGCACTTCATCGCCATGGTTCATGGTTTGTCGTCCTGAAAGAGTAAGCTCAAACGTAGCCGCGCAATGAACTGGAGGGGAGTAGCAAATTTGGCACGATGATGAGTCATTTTGGTTCCGTGCAGGTGCTGGAAAATGGCTAGGCAACTTGCTGCAGAAGCAACGATATGAAGTAATGAAGGGGGAGGGGCAAAATATATATATATATATATATATTCGGTGAATAAATATTTGATGTTCTGTCACGGGTCCAGATGTGGGTCCGGACCTAGGAATATATGCGTCAAAATAGCGCAGCGCGACACGCCTCGTCAGTGCTGGCTGGCTCCACCTCATCGCTCTCTCCCTGCACGCGCACCACCGCCTCGTGCACTGCGTGCCAACAGCAAGCTGCGGACGCCCAATCGCAACTCGGGACGCCTTCCGCGGCCCTGTTTCAAAATAAATCCTCGCTTTCTCAATTCGCACACCCACACCAGTCACCCACCCACACACCCACACTAACGGCTCTCTTTGCCTGTCATCGGCATTCGCGTCTCCTTTTCTCCTTAAATAAATAAATAGATAAATAAATAGATAGGAAGAAAGAGAAGGAAAAAAACAAGGAAAAGGAATAAAGCCGACAAGTTTCGTCCAAATCAGAGATTAGAGATTGCAGCAGCTGACACTCTTTCTTTGCCCCCCTATTTATTATCCCTCCCCTTCTCCAAGTCTCACAGAGGGAAGAGAGTACCGAGAGCCAGGGTTTCCTCATCCTCCTCTTCCAGCCGCTTGATCGATCGTCCTTCAGGAATCGGATGTCGCCGCTCCTCGCTGATTCCCCTCCGCCGACTCCGGGGAGGAGGCGGCACGAGAGGAGAAAAAAGGTTAGGGAACTCGTACTTTTTCTTGTTCTCCTCCGATAAGCTGTTAGCGCCATTGTCCTGTTTTCGAACGAACCATTTTTTTTTAAAAAAAATATATGACGTTTTGATGTCGTCTTCTTCCTCTGTGAGGCATGTGGGTGATTTTGCGTGGAGTAGTTGGGTTTCTGGTGATAAAAATGCAAATGGAAATACATGGAGAGAGAGAGAGAGAGAGGGTTGTTGACTTGTTTTGATTTTGATTGCGGAGTATGCCTTTACATAATTGGGTATTCTTACGTTTCGAGTTTGTTTGCAGACTAATTTGGAGGTTAGTGAAATCGAATAGGATGCAAAGCTCGGTCTTAAAATGTATGTGTGTGTCTGGGTTTTTTCAGCGAGCGGGATAGTTCCATTTGAGTACGGGCTGGATGCTCTAAGATAATACACTGTTGTTTCCCATGAAGCTTGTTCGCATCCAATTTGGAGGTTGGTGAAATAGAATATGATGCGAACTGCGAACTTCAGTATATGTATGAATAATCTCAATGAGTTAGATAGTTCCATTGGAGCATGAGTTGGTCGTGATAGTTTGGTGTTTGTTCCATTCTGAAAATGTAAAAGGCTCGTACTCTGAATATGGAAGTTCAATGTGACTCGTTCTTGCAGCTAGGCAACAGGGTAGGGTGGGGGATATTAAGGACCTTAATGACTGTTAGGTCAACAAAATTTAATGCGAAGTTCTTAGATGATGGTTGATTATGGAATTTCGGCGACCTGTTCTTTTTAGGTTTTAAGCCTTTTAAGTTAAATTGAAAATCAGACTATTTTGAGGGGAAACAAAAATAAAAAATTTCAAATGTGGAAAAAAATTACACACACACACATAACTTCGAGATTTTTCAGAACTCATGGGCTTGGGAAAAATAATTAGTTTGACAATAGAGCAGAGAAAGTTGGGCTATTTATCTAGTTCATCATTCCACTGCATCTTATAAGTAGTTTGTGTTCTTTACATAACTAGTTCATAATTCAACTTCGTTGTTTCTATACATGCAGCTAAATAAAGTAAAATATGCTTAAAAACCAAAGGCAATTTATGTCTACCTTGGCATCACTATGTTTTCCTCGTTGGCATTGCAATGTGGCTTATATTTTCGCAAGGAAAACAATCTTCTTTCATCTAATCCAGCAAACTCATAGTCTGGTGTAAACTCTTCTCATTATGGGCTTTCTGGTTTCACATAGAGGCACAGCCATTCTTTGCACCCTATGGAATCATCAGATGTTTGATGCTCAAGTTGAAACTCATCTATGCAACTTCTAGTAGCCATCCCATTCCCCCCCCCCAAAAAAAAAAATCTTGCAATTAGGTAACAAATGGGTTATGCACCTTAGCACTCTAGTGTAGTATGGATAAGTTTTATAGATATTCAATAACTCTATATATCAGCACAATCCTGTTCCATTTGAAACTCTTAAGTAATGCTCCAAAGCAGTCTTACTCTCAGCATGCTCCCGCAGCAAACATGCATGTCGTCAATCCACTTTCTTGACTTCACCTTGAGTGAGCACATGCTATTGATCTGGTTAGTAGTGCTATTCAATCACAAAGGGAGATCCTTTAGATTCTTCCATTTTAAATAATTTATGACTCTGCTCTTTTGCCTGACCTATGTCTTTAGGTGCCCTGGACATGGTGCCCTTCTTAGACCTCAACCTGTGAATCATCTTCTAGACTCAAGGTCTTTTCACATTTTCATTGAATATATTAAATTTCTCTCACATATAAACCCACATCACACAAGCTCAGTCTAACTACTAGGCTATAGTAGGCGATTTTGTGGCAACGAGGTAAATAATGTATTCTGCCTTTAGCGCCTTCTCGCTACACTGAGCTCCTTTTCCTTTATTTTTTTCATCAAGCAATTTTTTTATACTGTAGAAGATCTGGACATCTTTTAGTGAACACAGTATCTGCTAATCTAGGCTTGATTTAGATATTCACTATTAAGATTGCTGCCCTAATGACTATCCTTTGCTTTATTCCAATATGAAATGAAAATTGACAAATTTTCCTTATTTTGAGCAGTAAATTTAATCATCACCACCTGTAGAATTGAACAGATCAAACAATGAACTAACCAATATTTGTTTAAACGTTCCATTTAGATTCTAATAATCTATCATACATGTACAACCTCTTCCAGAAATAAATATGATTAATAGCTTGTTCACCGTGCAACACTTTCAGTTTCTTTTTGATTTCCTGTGTTGTATCTTGACTATCTGCAGTAGTTATGGTATTTAATGGCTTGATTTTTCTTTGCAAAGTAAAGTATGTATATGTCAATATACATAGAATGTGGAATCCCCTCCACTACCAAGTCTTTGTCGCTCAAGGTAGAGGAAATAGATTCAATACTGTGTGCAGATGAAAACACCTTCCACGGACACAACAAAATTACATCATTAACCTAAGATATTTACCAGAGATTCCAAATTTATATGATATCAGAGATATTCAATGAAAATTGAACAATACACTGTCTACATGAATTCAGAAGTCCTCCCATTCCTCTCTTTACACCTCTCTCATATTAATGGTGAAAATAAGCAAAGTCTTTTCAAACATCAAAAGCTCAATATCAGAAGAAGTACCTCTCTTCTCTTAAGCTCTCTGGCCTCTCCTAGTCTTTGCACGCAACCCACGGTCATCGCGACTCTGGTGTGGTTCACAAAGTGCAAAACAACCGGCCCGCCATAGCTCCCATGACTATCCCAAGCCCAAGAAAATCCTCTGTTTAATCTTTCTCATATCCAATGATTTTTTAGCATTTTTATTCTGTGACAGTACTCTAGTGAACTAGATTCAAAATATTTGACAGTATTTGTTAATAAAAGCTTGAAAGTCAGGAATGTTATGCAAATTCAAAATTGACAACTTGGGTTCAATTTTGTTAGTTCCGGACTGATCGATTAACTAGTTTGGTGGACAATTTTCTTTTCCTTTGTTGCAGTCAATGATTATTGCTTGTCCATTGATCCATTGGGTTGGAAATAATTTAACCAGCCAAGTTTTACATTGGTCAGCTTAGTTATTTAATTCTTAATGTACAGGTCAGTTATCTGGATATTATTGTTTCTGACTCCAAGCTTGAGACATAAAACGAGTAATTTCATGATAAACTGGAGATGAAATGTTAGTGTTGGGAATTGAGATTAGGTTGTGAAACCGGTCAAATGTACATATTCTGAATCAATTGAGATGTTCAAGTGACAACAGATGAATGTAAGCTAGGACTTCTACATAAATAGATCATCTTTGATCAGAAAATATAACTTTTGCTTTCAGCCTCTGTGGTTTATTGGATCAGATCCTACAAAACCAATGAAACATAGTAACGTTCAAAAATTAATACGAAAATACCACTAGAGCTCATGGGCAAAACATAGGACATATACCATACATTTTTGCTCATCTTTAATAAGCATTTCAAACAGAGTCTCTGTATAAAAATTACAATTAATATTTTAAGGAGTTTATCGTTATAAACAATCCATAAAAATGGATTGCTTCTGTCTACCAACTAGTAAACGCATCAATTACAAAATTCCTAGTTGTTATGCAAACAATTTCAGATTGGCATGATAAGTTGTTAACTTCAGTTTGGTAGTGAATTGACACTAAAAATAAAATGTGAGTTGTTTTTTTTTTAATTTGAAAATATGATGAGCTAACAGCAAGTTGCAGGAGAGTTTGATGTCCTTTGGTTTAGAGAATGGCTAGGTCTTGTGGCTTTTAAAATTTTATCCCATCTGAAGCATAAGTGTCCCATTTTGTCCTAGATCATCAATCAATCATTCTTACATCTGTCACATTTTTTATTCAAAGGTTTTGGCCAATTCTTTTTGTAGATTATATATATTAGCAATTAATTAAAACCGAATTTAAATTGCCTAATTTATCATCTTCAGCTGCAATTTATTCTTCCAATATAATTGCTGCATACGCAGTAAATTTTCTTCATTACCATTTTTGCTGCTCGTTTCAAATTGAACATTGGCTACTTTATATAATAATATCATCATCGATTCAAATTTGGTCCATGATAAATGCCTTTTATCATTGCCAGACAGTAAGTGCATCATTCTCAGTACAAACTTGTTATATAGCTTCTTATCAAACAAAAGACTACAGTCATCTACACAAGGATTCACATCTTAGTTTTTTTTAAACACAGGAACCCCAGTCAGCCATGTTTATAGGCTATGGCTTTATTTCTGTATAGCTGCTCTTTGTAATTTGTTGAGCTCTGAATTTTACTCGGCAACTTTTAGATCTCTCTAATATCTCTCATTCCCCAATTTCAGGTATCTAAATGACGACAGCTACGACTGCCTGGAAACAATGTTCTCGTCAAGCGGATGCAGATTATCTAGTCTTTTGATTATATTTGTCAAATGCATTAGATAATGTCATGCTTGGAGAGTTAGGGAATGAAGCCATTGGTCCGCTAGACATCATATGTTTTGGGTCATTATATTTGACATCCTCATATTTCTCGTTCAGCTAAATGACATTCAAATATTCAGTTTAATTACATCAATTTTTTCTTTTTCTTAAACTTGGTATATTCCTAAGGGCCCGTTTGGTAGGGGTGATAGGATTAATTCGGTTAGGGAGGATAGGATAAGTTGCATGATTAATAATCCCT
>JBAMIB010118484.1:0-13965 GCA_037177415.1 Kaempferia rotunda
GGTGCATCCTGATAAAAACCCAAATGATCCTCTTGCAGCTCAAAATTTTCAGGCAAGTGATATGATTCTTTTTTTCTCTTACAGAAGTGACTATTGTTGAAATTGCTTAAGCCAATAAATATACGAGTTAGATTTTATTAATTTTGGTTTACTAGTAACATTTGATACCTTTTTTTTCAGTCTTCAATAATCTTTGACTTACATCTCAATATATCCTACTGATGATTGGTGTATATCTTGCTTTTTCAGTCTTCAATAATCTTTGACTTACATCTCAATATATCCTACTGATGGGCCAAGACCAAGCTCCTATAGGGCAGGACAGCAGGAGCACTTGATCAGATCTATCCAATCATTGATGGGGTTTTAGATCGTTATGTTTTGAATTTTGTTATTCCGTTGCTGTAAGGAATTTTTTATGGTAATGCTATGCTATTTGAACCCAAGAATGATTAGTTCATACCAATTGTTCTCTAACTTTTAAGAGTGCCATTTTCATGCTCATGAGTTTTGAATTGTGACATTTCTCTTGTATTGTACTAATTAGCTATTATTCTCGATGTTGTCATTGATTTTGTGAGCCTATATATATGTCATATGTTTCATGATATAGCTTTGCTGTGATTTGGTTGTCTAAACATCCATGTGGATGATAGTCTCAGTATCTTGTATCAAGGTAATGCAAACCTTTACCAGCTCCGATGCATATTTCAAGTTCTTTTATTTCAGTGGCAGCGCTGCAATAGGCTTAGCTGGACGATAAGCTTACACATCCAATTCCATACTTCGCAATCTCATGAGCATCATGCTTTCTCCTTTTTCTGCCCCTTTATCTTGTTGGATTTCTTGAGTTTGGATCAGCTGATGGTAGGCAACATCGCGAGAAGATGTCACTGTTTTCGTGGTGTTGAAGAGGATATTTTTGGGTTATTTCTCGAATTATTTCTAGAGTTTCCCGGGTCTGTTCTTGTACTGACAGAATGCCCTTATTCTGGATCATAACCATATCTAGCACTGGTCTGTTATATTCTCAGACACAGAGCCATGATGGTTCTTTGGTGGAAGTCACCAGATTTATTCAATAATGTTTGTGTATATCAAGTCATTGTCTTTGGTTAATAAAGCTACAATTTTTTTCAAAACATTTAACTCTTCTTTAAGTTCGGTGAACTTTGGTTTCGTTTTTACCACTTGCATTGCATTTGTTTCAAAGTATCATCTTAATGAATTAGAGTGTTTGTCTACCAAAGGAGAAGACCATTAAATACAGAAACTCCATGTTAATACGATGCCAACAAAACAACCACTCTTTAGCAACTTAAAAAAACAGCAACACCTTTTCAAGAAAGCCAACAACCATGACAATGGCAAAATCCACCGAAGCCTCGTAAAAGGATGAAACTTATCATGTTCTTGAATTCCAACTCTATCATGAGAAACACATATCTCAGAGCAATTCCATCCATAAGAAATCCATGACAATACCAAAACAATACCGTAAAACATGACAATAGAGAAACCCACAAAGGATTCCAGCATAAAATACCTACTTTACCTTCATTTGGCACATTCAAATGCTTTAACATGATAATTAAACAAATAAAAGGTCTAATACAATCCCAACTCAGTACATAAAGAAAATATACAACTAACAAGTAGTTATCAAACATACATGTTCAAGATCTAAACTATTATAGACTAACAAGACTAATTAACAAGACCGGACTATCAAACTGATAAGATATACAGCCAAAAGAGTTAAAATCACGATAACTAATATCCAGACCACTGATGGTACATTCGAATTTCCCAGATGATTATGCCCACAAGAAGCAATGTGTTCCCTTTCCAACCTTGATGCTATTCTTCCAAACCTTCGATGACATATTTGACTGTTGTCTTCATCATATAAAATATCGGCCACCACCCACTTTTGCCAACCATGTTGCCCACATCCATAATACAGTCTTCCGGGATTATTGGTCGATCTAGAAACACATACATTGGTTCTTCGCCCACAGACCCTGCATGATATATGTTCAAATTTTGTATTGTCGATGGAGCTGAAACTTGATGATGCCATCAACCTAATAAGCAAATGAGAATTACTTAGGTTCAAAAACAGGAAATAAGTACCAAATAAATCAACAATAAGTCTCACATAAATTATCTCATCTTGATAATAAGCAATAAGTAAAACATCACACTTTTAAGGAGATGAGAAAAGGTATGATTCCTCGTACACAAACATCACACTTTTACCATAAAAACTTTGACAGACAGTCCAGTCATGAAGCAGTTGATGAATATTATTGTGTTATCAATGGGCATGCAATTATTATACATGAAACATGTAGTAATGGAACACATTGCAATACAGGAGAAAATAAGAATTATTTTGATGCATATCATGATCTGATGCTAAAATAAAATGAAGCATTAATCAACTAACAAAGTCCAACGGTAAAGAATCGACAATGTGAACCACTACAGTTTCAACTTAATTTAATGTATAGCTAATTTCATCTAAAATGGTAGAACAAACATAAATTGTTCTACATCGAAAAACAAACTTAAGCAGAAAAAATTGGAAACTGAAATGAATTACAAATGAACTAATATTGAATGGTAGAGCCACCCAACAACTTTAAGAAGTTTAGGCAATAAAATAGACAACATCATAGCACTTAAAAGCTCTTAAATAGATGATGATGATCTGAAAATTACTGATTAGAATGAGAAGTTGCTAATCTTTTATGATATAAACATAGGTCATAACTATCTAATTTGCTGAACCACTAACTGGTCAAGCAAATTGCAGATGCAAAAAGAACTTATTTCGTTCAGTATTCCATGTAGCTGCAGGTTAGAGGCATGGACAAATTCCAAGTTCGGTTAGAAATTGTTTTTGTCCTACTTTATTATATCCTTGGACACAATTTTAAAGTTACCTGCGTTTTTGCTCTAATAATCGTGGTAGTTTTGTCACTCTGTCAACTCTATTTTAACATCATCTCTCGAAGTTATAAATAACAACAAGTTAACCACAAGTATCTTGAAACTCCTACTAGCCACATAAAACAAAGATCTAACGCACAAAAAAAATACAAATTTTTAAGTGAGATACCTGTCACTGGGAAGGAGGAGGGCTTCGGCAAAGAGGGTAGATTTAGGGTAGGGGAGAGCTGTTGTTCTCCTTTTGTTTTTTTTTTCTTAGGGCAGAGGAGGAGGGCTTGGGTAAAGAGGGGAGATTTAGGGCAAGGAGATGTCGCTGTGAAAGAGGAGGGCTTCGGCAAGGAGGGTAGGCTTCGACAATGAGATTTAGGGCAGAGGAGGGAGCTCGGCTTTTAGGGCAAGGAAGGAGGAGGGCAGGCTTCCAGCGACCTCTCCAGAGACTTTGGGAAGGAGTGCGAGAGGAGGAGGGCGGGCTTCCAGCGACCTCTCCAGAGACTTTGGGAAGGAGTGCGAGAGGAGGAGGAGGGCTTCCAGTTTCCAGCGACGAGGGCGAGAGGAGGAGGAGGGCTTCGAGCGATTTGGGAAGGAGTGCGAGAGGAGGAGGCTTCCAGGCTCCAGCGACGAGGGCGAGAGGAGGAGGAGGAGGAGGAGGAGGAGGGCTTCTCGCGATTTGGGAAGTTAGTGCGAGAGGAGGAGGAGGGCTGCCAGGCTTCGAGCGATTTAGGTCAGGGAAAGGTTTCGAGATGGAGATGCGGTGAAAGGCAAAGGTTTTTCTCTTTCATTTGAGCTGATCTGGATGAAGCCACGCAAGCTGCCACATCGGTCGAGATGCCCATTCGAGAAAAGTATTCGAGATGTGTATCATTTCTCTTCTTTAAATACGTTCACATTTAGATGCAAAGCTTAAGCTTAGCTTCGCATTTATAAAATGCGAAGCTAAAGCTTCGCATTTAGAAAGATTAAATTATAAAATAATTTCCTTTTCACATTTTCCTCCAATTTATATCTTTTCGCATTTGCAGAATGCGAAACATGATATAATTTCGCATTCTGCAAATGCGAAACACACACCAATATCTCTTCTTCTAAAACAATCATATTGTTTTCTATTTTTTAGGAAATGGTATATTTTGGGAATTCTCTCTATTCACCATAGGAAGCTGATTAAGGTAGAAGAAAATTTCATTTTCCATCCTTAGTGATCTCACAGCCATGCATTAAAGTATATAGCCATCCAGAAAACGGCAGAAAATATCTCGACTTCGGTGCCAATCCACTTCTCCAAGTTCAAGCAAAAAAGAACCAAATAAAAAAAAGCAGCAGTAATGTTCAATGTTTGTAAAAACTCAGTTCCTTTGGGTGGTGAGTGAATTATAATGATTAAAGGAAGAGAAAGCAATGAAGTGGAGAGTACTGATAGATGCCTTCCTCACATTCACAAACTTACTTTTGGGGTCTGAAGTGGGCAGTGATTCTCCCATCTTATATCTTTTGGGTTCAACCCCCATGATGTAAAAGCAGATCTAGGAGTTTTGATGTTCCATCATCTCATCGCCCTCCCTTCCCTCTCTTTAGAGACAGCCATATCAAGAACACGGCAACGGCATTTCCACCGACATAGCCGAGTTGATATTCGACTGATATATTTGTATCTCCTGTTCCAGTTCCACTGTCACCTGCGCTTAGTAGAATGCTCCTACGTTTGCAATGGCAGGGACGAAGGGACAGTTGAGTGTATTTTTAATTTTTTTTATAATATTAATTATTAAATTTTATATTAATTGAATTTGTTAAAATTTATCAAATCACAGCATGCTGCCTCCAGGTCAGCCATCCCAAGAGCGACACGTCAAACGTTAAGGCAGCACCTCAGTACGAGTCGGCGAAACCTTCAACTGGAAGCTGTCTGCTGTTGCGTACCCGTCAGCCCATCAGCTTTCGACACAGCCATCTGCGAGACCTTCAACAGGGAGCTGTCTGCTGTTGCGTACCCGTCAGCCCATCAGCTTTCGACACGGCCATTTGCAGATGAATGTGCGCTCAGTGATACGATACGCTCACCGCCATTTTCGAAAATTAAATCGACGGGCCATTTGCAGATCCGGTCGAGAAGTCGGTCGTGGCCATTGGATCAGATGGTAGACCGGTCGAGATCGTTTGTCTCACGGTCAAACGGATGCGGGGTGGCGTACGACGCCGCTTGTTTTTTTTTTTTTAATATCTCCTGGCACGCGTAAAACATATAAGACCAGCGCCCTGCTTCACTGGAGTAACACTTGTTTAATTGTTCCCCATCTCACGTTGCTTGCGACGCGGGCGATCGGGGAAGACGCGGGCGAGAGTCGAATCTAGGGTTCGTGTGCCGACTGATCGACTCTTTGGAACACCCGGAGAGAGGATCTCTCAATCGCGTTCAAGGAGGAAGAAACCCTACTTCGCAGCTGAAATTTGCATTTAGATTTGTTTGCTTTTTTGTTGCCCCTCCTCGTTTGGATTGGGTTGTTCCCTTGACCTCGATGTGAGCGTGCGCCAGATCTAGAATGGCAGATCCAGGTGATTGCGGCGTGGAGGGCTTCGATGGTGAGTCGGCAGGGTGGAATGCTATGCCGCCGACGCACCCAGTGCAGACGGTTCTGACGGTGTCTGCGTCGTTCAAGGGCGAGGGGAAAGCGGCTTCGTCTCAGAGACGGAGGGGCTCGACGAGGCCCAACTTGGAGGCGGAGGAGTTTATTAATCTGCTCCACGGATCTGATCCCGTGAAAGTGGAACTCAATAGGCTCGAGAATGAAGTTAGAGGTGAGAATTCCGGAATTTTCATCACCTTCTTCCCCGTCTATTCAGATTACATAGTTGGATTTTTTTTAGTTTTCAAGTATTGTCAATAAATACATTGGGGTTATGCAGACAAAGATCGAGAATTGTCGGAGGCGCAGGCTGAGATCAAGGCCCTGCGGCTGTCGGAGCGTGCAAGAGAGAAGGCACTCGAAGAGGTGAGTTTATTTAACATCCTGATGCCATTTTTGTACTGCTCATCTTGTTCTCTCCTTGATAGCTGGTTCTTTCCCTTATTTGTTTTGACATTTTTTAGATGCTTGTTTGATCCCTGATCGCTATTGGTCTTTTCTCCGTAATTTGTGCCCTGAAAAAAGTTGGATCTCAATGTTTTAATTCATTTTTATTTTCCTTCTAAAAGATTTAAACAAGCTATTAATGGTACTTTATTTTGAAAAAAAATTCCTTGTCTCGACAATAATTGATATTATATGTTCTTTCAAAATCAACATATATATTTTTATTTTACAATCAATGTTAAGAACATAAGGTTAGTTCAAGTTTGATGAATTGAATATATGCTAAAGGTTGATTCCAAAAATGTGTATGCATAAAAGTTTTTCATGAAATCATCTAAATGAGGTCTAAGAAAGCCAACTGAATCACGTAGACAGTTATTGGTTCATTCTTACATTATTGTTTCTTTGACTTTGAATTCATTGGTTAATTCCACTGCTACATCCTCAATTAGTTATTTCTGTTCTTTTACTAGAATTTTCACTTCCCCTTTTTCTATTTGTTAAATTAATCTATGTAATCCTAAGCCATGATCTGAATCCATATCAGCTAACAGAGGAATTGACAAAGTTGGACGAGAAGCTTAAGCTCACTGAATCACTATTGGAAAGCAGGGTAATCATTATATTTCCTTCATCTAGTTTTTATTGATATTTGTTTTGTGAATAAATGGTTGATGGGTGAGTAACTTTGCAGAATCTTGAAATTAAGAAAATAAATGATGAGAAGAAAGCAGCCTTGGCTGCTCAATTTGCAGCAGAGGCAACACTTCGAAGAGTTCATGCAGCTCAAAAAGATGATGACACGCCTCCAATTGAAGCCATTCTTGCACCTCTTGAGGCAGAGTTGAAGTTAGCACGGCAAGAGGTATCTGGTTGAAATTTTATTCCTGCAAAATTATTATTCAGCTAATATTTCTTGGAGAAAACATCTCAATTTTGTGTTTCACTTCTATTCCTATCATTATCCAACTACCTTGAATCAAAGAACAACTTAATTTCTGTACGATATATATGGATCTGTTTTTCATGTTTTATCTTTGCTGATTACTTATTTCATAGGAAATAAATAGTTATGATTTTGAATGATTACCTATTCACCGCAGCTAGTTTTGAAATATTATTTTGTCTTTTGTGGACTATTATGAGGATGGCTAGTCACAATTATCCAACTTAGATATAAAGAAACTTTTCAACTGCACGACATGATGTTCAAATTTGTCATATTGGGAGGTAGTTTTACAGTCCTGAACACAGCTATTCTGAAGTGTGTATATGCATTGCAACTACATTATGGTCATTCGGATTCAGATCTATTCAATGCCTGTATGATCTGATATCATTTGAACAGACAGTTCCATGTTATTCAAACTTCAGGCACTATTTTATATTACATTACGTAATATATTCTATATTACATAGAATTATTACATTAATTATATATATTATTACTATTACATACAATTACATTATATATTATTACATTATATATGTATATTATTATTACGTTACGACTATATACGACTATACGACTACGACCAACCAATTACTTGAAATGAAAAGATTCAAACAAAAAATTTTATAATCAATCTTTCCTGTTCAGTTTTAAAACTTGTTCTGATGATGATATTCCATCCTTTTTGGCAGGCTAAAATTTCTTCCATTTTTTTTTTGTGCAGATTGCAAAGCTACAAGATGACAACAGGGCTTTGGACCGGCTTACTAAATCAAAGGAAGCAGCACTACTGGAAGCAGAACGAACTGTGCAGATTGCTTTAGTGAAGGCTTCTATGGTAGATGACCTACAAAATAAGAACCAGGGACTGATGAAGCAGATTGAAATCTGCCAGGTATAATATGAAGATATTGAATGGAATTCTTATTGTATGCTAATGAACTGGCTATAGAGTTATAGGTGGTTTGTGCTATTTTTAACTATGTCCACACTCGCTTCCTTAGGAAGAGAACAAGATCTTAGATAAGATGCATAGGCAAAAAGTTGCAGAAGTTGAAAAGCTAAGCCAGACTGTGCGAGAACTAGAAGAGGCTGTTCTTGCTGGTGGTGCAGCTGCAAATGCTGTCAGGGATTACCAGCGAAAAGTTCAGGAGATGAGTGTAATATATTGAGCTTTACTGTGATATCTTGAAGAAGAATAATTGTTTTCCTTTTAGCTACTTTAAGTTGTGTCATTTATTGGCTCAGGAAGAGATGAAAACTCTTGACCGTGAACTTTCTCGAGCAAAAGTGTCAGCTAATAGGGTTGCTGTGGTAGTGGCCAATGAATGGAAAGATGCTAATGACAAAGTCATGCCTGTTAAACAATGGCTTGAGGAACGTAGGTTCATGCAGGTTAGTGGTCAATTTTTGATGGCCTACTTGGATAATCTACAAGGTGATATAATATTTTTGAGGAATAATTTCCTGCCCAAATTATGCCATCGTATAGAATTTTAATTGATTTTTTCTCACATGGTCGGTATTGTCATCAGCTTGCATTTGTTTGCAGGGTGAGATGCAACAACTTAGAGATAAGCTTGCTATCACAGAGCGTGCTGCAAGATCTGAAGCCCAACTGAAAGTAAGAATATTTGTCTTCATTTCTTTCAGAAGTTATGCTCCATATGCTTTCCTCAGTCGGCATATTCTTATTTAAAAAAAGTTAAAGTTGAATGAGTTAACATCCTTTTTGAACATTTAGGAGAAATTTCATTTGCGTCTCAAAGTTTTAGAAGAGGGTTTGAGAATGTCAACAAGCAGTACTAACTGTAGCAATGTAGAGGGGAAGAGTTCAAGCAATGGTCCTTCACGTCGCCAATCTCTTGGTGGAGCTGACAACATTCCAAAGAGTGTTAATGGTTTCCTATCAAGAAGACCATCTTTTCAGATGAGATCTTCTATTTCTAGTAGCGCAATACTGAAACATGCCAAAGGAGCATCCAAGTCATTTGATGGTGGCACTAGATCATTAGATCGAAGTAAAGTCCTTGTGAATGGAACAGGTTTAATACTGAACAAATCTTCAGATTCAACTGGTGATAATGTATCACACAACACTTGGAAGGAGAATCCTGATGAGAAAATCAGTGAGTTCCGTATGGTTGAAACAGATGATTGTGTCTCTGGATTATTATATGATATCCTCCAGAAGGAGGTAATTACACTTAGAAAAGCATGCCATGAAAAGGATCAAAGCTTACAGGATAAGGATGATGCAATTGAGGTAAATATGCTTGAAGAATCTTTTGTTACAAGAAACCCTTGTCATTTCCAAACTCATGTAGTTTTTTATATGGCTCTTGTAAAATAGATGCTGGCCAAAAAAGTTGATACATTGACTAAAGCAATGGAAGTGGAGGCAAAAAAGATGAGAAGGGAGGTAGCTGCAATGGAGAAGGAAGTGGCTGCTATGAGAGTAGATAAAGAACAGGACAACAAATCTAAGCG
This sequence comes from Kaempferia rotunda, assembly GCA_037177415.1. Lineage (NCBI taxonomy): Eukaryota > Viridiplantae > Streptophyta > Magnoliopsida > Zingiberales > Zingiberaceae > Kaempferia > Kaempferia rotunda. Next base: position 9,469 of record JBAMIB010118484.1, read on the forward strand.
GCTTGGTGGTTCTAAAGCTCCAGCAACTAATTCTCATTTGCTACCAGGAAGGTGAGAAAATCCTATTTGAACATATCTGATTTCTTAAGCTCTCTGAATGCAGGCACTTATAAGTGATATTGATGTAAATATCCTTCTGTTGAGGTTTGCTATCAGATAGATATTCTGAATTGATTTTATATTAAACACGGTATCAACTAGCTTATGCAGAATAATCATCATCAAGACATGTAGGAATTATCTATTTTGAGTCTTCTACATAAATTCTTTTCTTACTCTTATGTAAGGCTTATTTCCTTTGTTGTACTTAAGCTTCTTTATCACTTTTAATTACATTAACTAGAATGTTATTTGGGTCTTCCTCTACTCCTTGCCTTTTCAACTCGATTTGATTCAATTTGTTTGTGTAACTTGTTCTTATCATTGTAATCTATTTTTTCATATCTTTTCATTGGAGCAACACCAAATTGCTCTGGATAGTAACTTAGGTAGAATATGACTTTTATATGCACTTTGGTTGGTGCTTGAAATATAGTGAGAGGTAGGTGATGAATATTTTATTGATTAAGCACGATCATTCATACTATACATAATGTGCACTATGTGAATCCTAAATGTTGGTTAGTTGTGCTTAATGCAAGCAATAGTATGTGATCGCACTGGTTTTCTGATTTCACTTCTCCATCAATTAATGACTTTTCACTTGTCTGATTTTCTTATTTTGACCTAGTGAAAAAAAGGAATTAGTATCAAAATTTGTTTGCTTCTTATCTTTGCCATTTCCTGACTATTTGGTCCCTTGTTCTTTCTGCATGTTATACTTTAGAATTTAAGACGTCCAAATGAGAAATCTCAGTTCCTACACAAGGCAATCTCAATTTTATACACATTTGCTTTACTAGTTTCATCTTTCAGTCTTCATAACTTTTAAGGTTTGTCTTTGAAAAATTCTACTTGTGTAGTTAAATTATGGTAGCAAAAGGTGGAATCTGCCACCCCAGTGGTCCCATTGTATAGTTAAATTATGAATGAATATTCAGTTGCACATGAACAGGATTGTAGTTGATCTTGTAGATTATTACCGTGGATCGTAAGCTCTATAGGAGTGAATTTTCTGAGAGGATTAATCAAATATTTGGTGTGAATCTCCAGCTGTATAGGAAAGGATTTTGCTGTGAGGATTAAAAAACTTGACTGTTATTGTTATAGTGAAGTTTAGCCTATACTACCAATCATTTTATTCACGAGCAGTTGCCTTGTCAAAGATCCTACTTTTTACTGGCAGATGGCAATCTGTGATTGATGACCACCGATGATGTCCGATGATTGCTGGCAGTGGTTGCTGGTGATCATTGGTGGCCAGTGGCTCGTGGTGGTTCCTTTTCTCACAATCTCTGGTTCGTGTAGTGATCAATTTAGGTAGAAAGGAGAGGTCAAGGAATTTGTCTGTGATATCTCTCTCCTTCCATTCACTCAAGTAAATGATCTTTTTATTTTCCCCTCCATTACTTCTCTCCCTCCATTTTGAATCCCTTCTACTAAACATAGCCTAAAACCCGACATCGATCAACAGAAACCATGTAGAGAATGAGAATGAAGCATCTAGACAACTGATGGCTTGCTTACTTGGTTGAATAGGAGGAAATAAGAAAGAGAGGGGGGAGCGAAAGGAATAAGTCATAAACGCATGTTCTTCAACCGGAAGTTAACAGGCATGAGTCATAAATGCATGTTAAAATATGATTGGGAATCTAGAATACTATTTTCTAATTATCTTCAAGAAGAAAGGGCTATTTCTTGATAACATAATTCTTTGCCTTAACTTCCAATATCAGGACTATCCCTCGAAGTGGTTTGACGCGGAACCTATGACGAGAAGATTGAGAATTGAAGTCGTTGAGAGGAGATTGGCATCGGCTTCCCCCTCTACTTTATTAGGATCTCGTATGGAGAATGAATGAGGTTCAATTTGCAGCTGACACGGTAGTTTTAGCTACTGCAGTTGATGCTTGGGTTTGCTAACACGATGACCTGTTGTTTTGGTAGGAACATCTCTTATTTCTTTGTATAGCTTTCTGGTGTTTCCACTGTGTTGTGGTTTTTTTTTTTCGGTGTTGGTTTCTTTACTTTATTTTTCCGAGGATGTGGATAGTGTAATTTCAGATTTGTGTTACACTTTCTAATTGGTTGCCTTAGATTGGTGGTACACACTCTAGTTGGCTTTTGACTATTATAATTACTCAGAAAATTTATAAAATATAGATTTGGTATTATATGATATCAAATTATTTTAAGGTTAACGTTGCACAAGTTAATAATGACCATGTCTCCAAGTCAATTATAGGTTTAATGTCAAAACGTGTTCAACTCCGTCCATTCGCAGGCTTTAGCTTCTAAAGCCGACTCTTTTTCTTTTGACTGGTTTTGATCGGATTAAACTTTCTTCGACAGGCTTTTTATTTCCCCTTCGTCGTCGAATTTTGAAGAGTTCCTCTTTACTCGTGAATTAAAGCAGGCATTTATTTTTTATAAAGAAGTTCTGAACTATTGTATGTTTAGAAAAGTGTTACTTAAGGATGACTTCCTAAATAGTTTGGTGTGACTCACCACTTATTTGAAAATTTACCTAGTGCATAATTAGTGCAATATAAAGAAGTAAATCGCCAATATAAAGGAGGATGGAAGCTCTCACTCAATTCTAGTATGAAGATTTGTGAAACGAGATCAAAATTTTAAGATTGATTATGATCGGTCTCAAAGAGCCTCCCTTGGTTAGACTTGGCAATACAAATTGTTCATGTGATCCCAGAGAGCCTTTGAGCTTGATTCATAGAGATAGGAAGGTGAATAAATACTTGGTATCTCTCTCCTTCAATAAATGTCATGTGGATTCAATAAATTGCCGCTTAAACATTAGAAGTTAAAAATGGTTTGAAATTTGCTTTTAGAAAGTCTACATGTCTATTTTTTCTTTATTGGTTGTTCTGCAGTTAGTCGGTCAGTGTTAATTCTGTATGATAAAAGAGTTTTAAACTTTGTTATTGCTTTTAATTTAATATTGCTCGAGAACTAAATTTTATTTCAATTAAAAGTTTTTATTGGCTCTATTTACTTGTTAGTAACTTTTTTTTTTCTTTCTATTGTTTAATCAACTTGGAAACCATTGTGAAGGTGTGTTTTACCTAGTTGTTCAAGATCTTAAAAGATATGATAAAAAGTTTTTCGGTAATTTACCAAACAACATAGGTGATTATGCATTTTACCCCAATCACGTATATGATTTTGGAAATGTCCAAACAATATAGTATCTCTCTTTCTTTTTACGGTTCATTAAAAAAAAAATTTATAACCAATTTTTTTTACTGTGTTTTTTATTTTGAAATATTAACAACACAATGTTGTTAATTTTTTTCAGTAACATAATATTGTTGATTTTTAGCAACACAATATTGTTGATTTTCAAAGGTGTTATCGATTTTTGGAAATCAACAACACCGTGTTGATTTATGAAATCCAGCAACACGAAAAATCTTCCAAATCACTTTTTTTATTGTATTGTTGATTTTTTAAAAATCAGCAACACTTGTTGATTTTTGATTGATTTTCAAGATCAACAACACAGTATTGCTAATTTTTCAATAACACAATGTTGCTAATTTTGAGAATCAACAACATAATGTTGCTAATTCGAACATGTTGATTTTTGAAAACCAACAATATTGTTGCTGACAACTTTGAGAGAGAATAACTTTTAATTCAAGTTAAACTATAAGACGTATAATATATCAAATTGAAGCTCGTTTAAAAATCATTGATTTAATATATCATACGTCCATAGTTTAATCCGAATTAAAAGTTGTTACCACTTAAAGTTAAACTTGTAGTTGTAGTAAGTACAATTTTGTAGCTACTACAATGTGTATAGTGAGAAAATTTTGAGAGATCATAATTTTTGACTCATTTAACTATGGTACACATAATATTTCAAATCGAAGATCTCTAAATGAACTTCGATTTGATACATTATACGTCCCGTGGTTTAATCTCAGTCAAAATTTATAGTCTGTTAAAGTTTAAGTTAGTAACAATATTGCTATTGGTTTTCATGTTGTTGATCTTAAGAAACTAACAACAGTGTCACTGATCTTAAGATACCAGCAACAATGTGTTGCTAATCTTTAGAAAACTAGTAACATGTTGCTAACTTAAATTTTGAGAGACCATAACTTTTAACTCGGATTAATTAAACCAGGGGATACATAATATATTAAATTGAAGATCTCTAAATGAGCTTCGATTTGATATATTATTCGTCCCGTGATTCAAGCCTAGATAAAAGTTCTGGTCTCTCAAAGTTTAAATTAGCGACAACATGTTACTGATCTTCAAAAGACCAACAACTCTTTGTGTTGTTGATCTAAAGAAACCAAGAATAATGTGTTGTTGATCTTAAGAAGTCAATGACAACGTGTTGTTGATCTGCAGAAAACCAACAAC
>JBAMIB010118586.1:0-13964 GCA_037177415.1 Kaempferia rotunda
GCCCAAGACCAATACGGAGAAGGTAAATCACGGTGACTAATGAGTCAAGTTGATTGGGGGGTGTGAATTATACGGGGTGCAGGGATTTACACCCTGCCAAACCCAAAGTTCAACTCCTCAATCTCAAGTGGTAAACTTCCATCCACTTACCACCACAGCTATGCCCGTGGAGAAAAAGAAAGAGAGACAGACAAAAAAGAGAGAGAAAGATCAATGCAACAGTAATTGGCCAACAAAAATATGTTCATTGCTAAGTTGAAATTTCTGAAAGAATCAGTTCATTACATGGAGAGCTAAAGTGTTTGAACAGCTTAAATGCTGGGTGCCATTTGATGCCAACGACCTTCAGAAGAAAAAGGAAATTTTTGATGGCTTATTTATTATCTACGTCAATGAAGGAATTGGTACTTAGTAAAGAAAAGTTAACTGGAAAAAAAAATGTGTACGACCTTGAGTCGGTAAAGAGAACCAAGCAAGGCTCCTTCACAATCAAGGGAAGAATGGAAGAATCAACGAGAATCTTGCTTTCAGGCTTCAGCATGGTTAGTGTTGTTCTCTGTCACAACTGAAATGGCTGCTACTTCATCTCGAGACGGAACTTTAAGCCAAGATTTCATTACGTCATATGCCGTAAATCCTATTGCCACTGATGGCACAACCTGGAAAACATGTTTTCCAGTTTTATAATGACGTAAAAGCTGAGAGTCGAACATAAGCAACAGTGCCATGTAAAAAAATCACATGAATCCATAGCAAATTACTCCTGAGTTGCCGCATTTATGGACGCAAGAAACATCTGATACAAAAAGAATAAAGTACTAGAAAGAAGAATTGACCTTCAAATAATTGATGCTCAGTCCAGAAAAAAGCTGTCTCCAACCCTGCGTTTGAATTATCATGACAAGGCTTTCAAAGGTTCCTCTCCCCGTTTCATTGTTAGCTGTGGAGAGGGCTTCTACCTGGATCATGTTGCCTTTCTTAATTTCACATGCCTGTTAATTATGCTTAACAAGTTTAATGTATACCTGCATTTGCCGTCTAACAACATCAAGGGGATATGTCAATGTCTGGCCCAGTAAACCAGCAACAGATCCACATGCAAGTTTGACGGAAATGCCCTTTTTGTGATCTTCAGGAACATGGCTCTTCATTTCCTCGTAAAAATAAAACTTGAGACCAGAGTAAGGAAAGATTCCGTACAAGGATGGGCCTAACAAAGAAATACAAGTCAAGGCCAGCCAACAAGTGAGTAATAAGGCAGGGATAAAGAAATGAAACTACTGCTAAATAATTATGTTGAATCTGTAAAGATTATCCAATAATATTTGACTTAAGCAAAGTCCAAATTAAGGGTACTCAATCTAAAATAACTCAACTAAAATAGGACCAAAACATGAATAAAATCTAGCCTAAGCAACTCCTATTCGCTTGTTTTTCTAGACAAGGGCAAAATATGACCTGTATCCTTTCTTTACTTGTAGAATGACCTAAACTAGTTGGCATGCAATTTACAGCTGGTAACTCTGAGAAGGCAATGCATAGCTAGTATCTAGTGCCACACTCATTGGCTAGTTATCAAGTAAAACAAAAGGATCAGACTGATCAAAATAGGAAACAAATTCAATTGCTTGATGGATAGGCCATCCACCTTGCTTTCGCGAACATAAGCAAAGATTAACCCAATACACACATTGGTATACTTCTTCCAAACCTCCGCTTCTATTTTGTAGAATTCCAAATTATTGCACAGTTCTACTGGTAAATAATAAATCTGCAAGTAACACATACCTACACCACGATATAGGCCTCTCAAGCCATTTTGTTTGTATATCTTCAAGATACAATCAAGAATTCCTCGATAAACCTGTTCAGGCAAACTGTATAGTTTTCTATCTTTTAGTCTTGATTGTCCTACAACCTGCAAACATTCATAAAGGCCATTCCAGGCATGTAAAAAATTTTAAACAAAGAAATTAGCAACCAGTGGTTAATAACAAATCTCATGATAAATAATAAGACCTAGAGTTTAGGAATAGGTATATTTGCCTATTAGCAAGAACATGATAGATGGATATAGCTCTATGATAAAGATAGTCTGTCCAATTCAACGGAGAGGACATGAAATAAAATGACAACAATTCACGTATCCAAGTATGGCAGGCATATACCTGATAAGCAAGCTTTGTTCGAACTAAATCAAGTGGGTAAGTGAAAATAACTGCAGTTCCTCCTGCTATTGACCCTGAAACAAGATCAAGAACAGGACCCTTTCCTATATTAGGAAGCCCAAGAACAATCCAGCGTCTATACTGCTCATATGCCATATAATGTAAAGCTGCATAGGGGACAATTCTTGCAACACTGGCTCCATTTCCCCTGAGCAAAAGCACGAGGAAAAATCAATCAAGATCAAATAATTAATAGCTAGCACCAAGAGAAGGTAGAAATAATTGATTTGCATCAAACGCAATACTATGAACTGTCATACAGACCTGTAGAATCCTAACAAACCTTCAGTCTGTACAATCTTCCTGAAGGATCCCAACAATCCTATACTCTGGAACTCTGCTCTTCTGGTCTAGCAACAACAATAGGCATTGACAAAAATTAAGTAATAGACCATCTCATGGTATACCAAAAAAAGGAGAACAAAATTCTTTATGCTTAAATGAGTGGGTAAATGTCTTCAGGGTTCATCATTTTGACACTTTTAAGCTCAATTTGTATTTAAATAAAACTAACGTGGAGAAGTCCACATAAATGAATAGCACTGGATAGAGTTGGTTCAACTATTTCAATACTTTCTTCTCTGATGGATTAATCCTAGTAGAAATCAAGAAGTTTTAGAAAGGAGGTACTTTTCTTAAGCCTGAACATGTGCATGACCAAAGATGAAACAGTCGCACATAATTTGGCTGCTTATATCAAGCTTAATCAAATTAATCGTCATAGTATTTGAATGTACCAAACATTCAATTCACTTATTAACACCCAATCGATTGGAAATGTTAGTGGTTCTTGTACTTGTTTTCAAATTCCCATATGTCACCATCAACATTCATTTTCTTCATTCTGAATAATTGATGATTTGTAAGCAATTCCTTAATGATATGTTTACAAGCAATTTCGAAGAAAATTTCTTTCTCTTCAGTAACAAGAAATACTGAACAAATGCAGTTCAATTCTTAGACTAATTCAGGTGCTCAAAATTAGCTAAAGCAATGTGACAAGAGAATTTCAAGCTGCATCCAGTTTGGTTAAGTTGCACAATCAAATGAACACCAAAAAAAAAAAAATGACCACCTAGGATAGCTAAAGAAAAAGTATTAGAAAGACTTCGAACCTCCGTTCAAGAATTCAAGGCGCTTTACAATGCCAAAAAAAACTGCATCAGTCTAACAACTCCAGAAGCGCTTGCTCAGATACATTTAGGAGGCACCTAAAGCACTTCCAGTAAATTTGTAATCACTAATATATAAACACAATGATAGCCCCCCAATCCTTCCAATTATCAGGAAAAAGGATATATAATTTCAAACCAGCCCCGACACAAAATCCAAACTAAAGCATCGTGATGACCTAAAAATCAGTGAAAATGAATCAATCTTTCGAAATAATCACGATAACCTCACCTGGAAGAGAATCTTGACTCGCTCAAGGGGAGCGACGGCCGACTTGGCGACTCCGCCGGCGACGCCCCCGGCGACGAGCTCTTTCAAAACGAGAGGGATCGTCCCTGCCCTGACCTCTTCCTTCACCGCCGCCGACACTCCGCCTCCTCTCTCCTCCGCCATGGAGGAAGAGAGGGGATCGTGTGCAATTTGGACTCGAGATTTCGAGAGAAGAAATGGAAGATGACGACTGACGAGGACGAAACTCGCAACTAAGTTAATTCGTTATCGACGGCGTTAAAAATAATATAAATAATCTACCACACGGACCATCATCCGCCGGTCCCCACTTTTGTTTTCAAATCAGCTTTCGGGTATGTGACGGGCAAATTTTAAGCTAATCACTGATACGAGGGAGACACGCTCCGAATTGTGAAAATCCAGCCGTAAAACATTTTCCCGCATACGATTCAACTATGCGACGGTACCGGGAACGCTTCGCTTTTCGCTTTTCGCTTTTCGCTTTTTAGGCTCAAGACAAGATACGAGGCGAAAAGTCGGACCGTAAAGCCGTAAACGAATCCGACCAGCTAAACTGAGAGTTCAAATTTATTTAATAAAATAATCGAGTGAGCCGAGTTTAAAAGGTATCAAACTATTTAAATTATTAATCAAAATTAATTTAATTTCTTTTTATGAATTAAAATTGTATTAAATTTAACTTGAATTTTATTTATTTATTTAAAATCTTTAATAGCAAACTCAACTTCCTCAATCCCTACATTAGAAAAAATTTATTTTCACTTTTTATATGTAAATTTGTCTTTGCTTAACTCTCTAATTCACACTGATTTACTTAATTCTTCTTATTTATCCAAAATATGATATAATTTCTTATAAATTCAGCACCGTTTAATTAAAATCTAGCATTTTTTATCAATTGGATAGCTCGATCGATTAGGAATACATCGACAATTGATCGATTTGTCGTGAGGAAACAAAAACCCTCATATTTTTTTATAGGTATAAAAAATTTAAAATGATGTATTATTTAACTAGCGTCTATAGTCAAGTATATTTTCTATCGAATTGAGCATGATTTTTTTTTTTTGCCTGACCAATTGATTGGAAGTCATACAAATTGATTGGTTTAAGTTGAATCAATTGAGCTAATCGATTCAGCCTAAGTCAATCGATTCGTATAAACACTCAATCGATTGGTCAGATAAAAAAAGAATCATACTCAATTTAATTGAAAATATACTAAATTATAGTTTAAATATATTAAATTTATAAAGAATTATATCTTATTTTAAATAAATAAGGGTAATTAAGTAAATTAGTATATATTAGAGAGTTAAAGTAAAAAAAAATTATATACAAACATATTTTTTTTTCTGACATATGACCCCCCGAGGAAGTTGAATTTATATACCGGAAGTTTAAGATAATTTTTTTATTTAAATTTATTCATTTAATTGATGAACAAATATAAATAAAATTTTATGAAGTTGAATGTCAAATTTATTTATAAACATTTGATAGGGAAAAAAATAGGAAAAAAAATAAAAAGTATTTATTGGCTAGTTAAACAAATGATATGCTGATCGTCCGATGTGAGATTTGACGGTGGACATGGTCTCAGTGACTGAAATTATTTTATTGTTTTGATAAAATAATTCCATACAGTCTTGGTGAAGCAGCAGCAGTAGCCGATTGGGTCACGATGTCTTCTCATAAATTACAAAATAATAAAATTAATAATAATAATTATATATTACCACGTTTATTAAATGGAACAATAATCAACGGAACAGCCTGACAGGACAGCTGAAAAAAAAAACCCTTATTGTTTGTTATATTAAAGAATGAATTTACACAAGTCATTGAACAATTCCAGCCAGCCAACAATATCTACAGTCCAATAACACTGGTCTTTACACCAAAACCCTCCCCAAAAAAAAAAAAGGAAAAGAATCTTCTATATGTATAAATAGTCTCACGGTTTTACATAGTCCACAAAATTGATTTTGGTATTTGCAATTTGTTTCAAACGTCAAGAGATACTCTTGTCTTGATGGGCTTTAGCTTTACTCCCATGCTTTCCGGCGAGAGCAGCTCCGGTGAGATGCACAGCGGACTCAGCGGACTACGGGGGCTGTATCCCAGCTGGCTTGGCCGGCACAGCCCATAACCCATCAGAAAGTATTCCATCGGAATCAACATTGCGTGGGGCTGCTCTTCTGTGATGACCGAACCGCATGCCTGAACCTCGACCAATGCACAATATCTCTTGTCCAGTTTCGATGTCATATAGATGGCTTCTGAGTGAAATGGAGAATCCTCGCCCACGAATATCAGTGTCCTGCAATGTAGCTTCTTCAAAGCTTCCGTCAAGTCGTATCTCCTGTTTAAGAAAGGATTATTATAAACTTATATCGCAAACTTCAATGTATATATTTGATGATTATGTTAAGCAAAGATTAGGGGTCATTACCCATTAATTGACTGAAGAAACCGCCAAACATTAGCGCTTTGCTTCTCATCCAGCAACTGCAGGCAGATGATAAAGAGATATTCATGAGTATTGGTAATTCACTTCGACAAATTCCAAATTCAACAATGAGAAAAGAGTGATACACTAACACTTCTACAAGCTTGCACAATGTCTGATTCTGGGACCTGAGAATTTCCCCGTACCTCCTTCAACATATCAAAATAGATGAACAACAAAGGTCACTCACTATCAATAAATTTTGTAGACAAGTGAAATAATGCGAGTTACCTTGCTAAAGTACCGTTGGAGAAAGTAATCCTTGACCAAGCCACACATTCCATAAAAATAAAGAAAATTTGATACTACCTGAGATTTTCAGAACAATATTATCAGCAACTCACCGATCGTAGATTAAAAAAAAATGTCAATTGAAACATTGGAAGGTACCTTACTGCATAACCACTCTGACCATGAGGGAGCCTTGCAAAGAGGTGAGACAAGTATGAGCCCCATAACCCTTTCCCTATATTTAGTCTGAAAGCGAAGCATACAAAGGGTCAAATCGAAAGGTTAGGGAATTAAATAATTTAAGGGTTCTCATAATAAAAATACTTACAGCAAAAAGGGTGAGAATGTAAGCACCCGCCGTGACACCAAAGCACATGACAGAACCTAGCCTGAACAAGCTCAAAACCATACAAAATTCAAAATTGTTGCAGAAGGAAAACAATGAACAATTATGTGGTCTGGAAAAGTATCATAAGGATAGTAATGAAAAATTACATATCAAGCATGATACATACATATAGAGAGAGATTATTACCCAAAGAAATTAAGAACCTCTGCCACCTGATCGACTAACTGATCCACAGAAAGCACTGGTTCATGTGATGAAATTGGAGCAGCACCTAACTGCAGGACGCTTAAGGCAGAGGACCAACGTAATCATGTTAAATTATAAGCAGAAAATGGATCAGAGACAGGCTTCAATATTTTCATAGACAGATGACATAATGAGTTGCAACAGTATTACTGACCTCATGTCCTGGAGGACTAATATGGTAGATACAAAAATTATGAAGCAGCAAAGAAGCAGCTTCTGGGCAAAAAAATAATCCTTGAAAGCATGACATATCTGGGGAAAAAAAGGAATTTAGGGTACTTCTAAATATGTACATGAGAGCTAATAGAAATCAAATTTTGTTTTCTTAAGTTTAAACATAAAAATAATAATAATAATTTCTTCTAATTATTTTTTGGGAGAGATAAATAATACAATGTCGCAGAAGAGCACAATACAAGACACAAATTAGTTACTCCAAACACTAAACCATTTAGACTTAGAAATCAATATAGCATTATGTTGAAGAATGTACCTACGGTAGGATAAGTATGCTAAAGAAGAGCGTTAGAGTGATTGAAACAAGGAAAAGGTGTCAAATAGTCTGTAATGTGTATAAAACACCTTGTAGCTTTGTGTTGAGTACCAAGTGAACATAATCAAAAGAATGAGGAAATAAAAAATGCAAATATAAGTGTAAAGACTAGGAATGCTAAAGTAATGATTTAGTATAACTTACGATTTAAGGCTACATCTGGATAAGTAAGAAGTGCAGGCTTTTCCAGATCACCATAAACAGCAACTGAGATTGGGCCATTATATGTCAACACGTGATGTTCCTGAGGGGGGAAACAACCTGTTTTTAGATCAAATGGCAGCATGCACATCAGGTAAAAGAAGGCAGGCATTCAAACCATATTAGTATGGGTGGGTGATTACATCAACAATAGAATATAAAGAATATTTTTAGTTGAGAAAATGAGGAAGAGAATGTAGAAGGATCCCTAGCAAGCACTGACGTCATATAGCATCAGTGATTTGGACGACATTAATTTAGAAAAAAAAAACATCTCTGCAATAGAGGAGGCAAAGGCAGAGGCAGAGGCAAAGGCAAGGGCAAATGGCAACAGCAAAGCCAAAATAAGGACCAAAGATTGAGTGAAGTTGTCAGCAATGTTTTTCTCATTTCTAAAGACACTTATAACCACAAGGAACAAGATGACTTTATTAGCAGCCTTTTGAGATCATTGAGATGCACTGAAACTAAACTAGATACATGCCCTAATCAATTCAAATTATTCAGACGTCGAGTCTCTTGATTTACCAAACATCCGGTGTCCTGTCAACAATGGTCGATTCGATTAAAATAGCCATTGTTCAGTTTATCTTTCCTGCTTGTGAAGTAATATCCTGGCGATGCTTCAAGAGAAGATTAGCTCGAAATTAAGCAAAGGACCTTAAAGGCAAACTGACAACTTTGATCTCCTATTACAATAAAAGGTTTAAACAATAGAAACATAGTTTCCTTTGACACAAGTGCTTAGCATAAAAATATAATCATTTAGAAGAACAGCTCATCTTAAAAGGATAACTTTTGTCATGAAAAAAGAATAGCCCTAAATTTTATCCAAACGGTGCTTAAAAATCAATCATGACAAAAATATATAATCTGAAATGAGAAAGCAACAATCAAAATAAATAAAGGACCAGAAGAACTCTCAAGAAATCGCTCTAAAATCTAATACCAATTAATCAAACCACAAAAGAAACTCAAAATCCCCAAATCCAGCGAGCCAAATCATGTCTCACATTGAAGGAGGAAAAATATACCAAGGAATGGCATTTCCATGCCGAAACGACCACTAGAACAACATTTCCCCCCAATTAATCAGCGAAAAAAAATCCCCCCAGAAGGAACCCTTACCTTCCCTCCAAACGAGATCCTCTCCACATCGACCGAGACCGACCCGCTCGACTCCCCCATTTCTTCAAGAACCAGCCTTCTTCGCCCTCCTCTGCCCTCTTTTGCCCGTTGATTTTTGTCTTCCTTTTTTGAGCCTTTCTTCTCCGATAGATTCGCTTATAAATAAACCCACGCGGCCCTCCCCTTCCTCGGCCGCCCGGTTTAACTTCCACCCGCAGCTAAAACTCTCCCTTTAACCGTGAGCAACGCAAGCACCACCACGACCGACAGCTGCCTGAATTGACGAAACTAGCCTTGGTCTTCTACTACCCGCACGATGGAGATCCGACGGTCACATGGAATGCGAGCGCCAGGTAGGTTGGAGCCTTTGATTAAAGTTCCTGACAGCAGTCCGGCCACGTGTTTGATTTCTATAGATCCAGACAGATGACGCAAGTAAGGCCGTCGGATGATGAGGTACGAGTGGGTCCCTTCGGCAGTCGACCGTTGGCTAAATGCCGCGTGTGGCGTCGGTGGCGCGGTGAAACCTGTCTGGAGTGGAGCAGCGGCGCACGTGATGAGGCCCCCAGGTCGCACGCGTGCAGGACGCGTGGAAGAAATAAATGCTCAGTTATGGTGAATGGTGTTTGCACGAGGAAGACGATCCCCGCCCGACACTAGCGTGACTTTAAATTAAGGGCGGTAATGGCAAATAAATAATTACTGGGATTATCAGGCGTCCTAAATCCTAATGATAACTATGGCTATTATTTTCTTTTTAAAGATAATTTTGTATGTATATGAAAAAAAAACTCATAAACTAAATACGCTGATGATAAAGTTAGAAGAACTGGATTATCATTTAAAAAAAAATCTGTCAGTTTAATTCAACGAGCATGGAGAATAATTTTTAAGTAAAAATAGGCGTAAACAGCGTACAAACACCGTCGCCCATGTGGCTTAATTATTGGATTGCTGCATCAACAAATTTTCTAAACAAATGTAGAACTATCACATTAACAGCCCCCCATACCGATGAAAGAAGGTTCATCATACCAGGTGTTAAATGCATGATAGAACGAACACAAATGATGTACTCCTGAAACTTAAACCCTATCTATTACAGACAAACTACCATATATTCACCCTAGTAGCTTCTCAATAAATATTCATGATGCTTAACAATATAAACCAGCATTGGAAAAGAATAGTCAAAATCACAACAGAAGAAGGAATAACCCTTTGTCGTTTTTGCCAAATAGTAGACAAACAATACACCTCGACGCAAATTTAATTGGAGAGGGTGGCAAGTAGCTTTCCGGCTTCTACAAGAATGTTCTTCAACCTCATATATTTCCCACGAGGTCATGGAAGGCCACCGACGAGTTTTTATTTTAGCTCCTGCCATGGAGATGCGTTGAGCAAAGCCAGAGAGATGGAGCCCAGCATCTCTGTCAACTGGGAATCATCACATCTGTTGATTTATACGGCATGCAGAAAAGCAACTGTTGAATCTTTTAGTAGCTACTGTATGTGAGATCTGGATCTGTTTATCCTGCATATGATTCACCAAAAAAAGGCATGAAGTCAGAAATGCAGTAAAAGGTTTTAGCCTTTTAGGGTTATATTACTCTGAAACAGAGTTTCAGTTTCGACCACATTGAAGTACAAAAAACTATACGACAGAAGGGTTAAATACGATATCTATCCCATTCACATGCATCAGCTCATTCAGGAGAAGGATAAGAAAATTCAGTCGATACTAAATGGTTGGATAAATACAACATTTTATTGTACATGTATCATAAGAAAACTAAGTGCATAACAATATTACATTACGCCTAAATTGGCTGGAAATAAAACTTTCATTCTCATAGGCATTGTTAGTAAAGAAAGTGACAACGATCACAGATGCGAAGATCACTGTCCATGTCTTTAGTTCCTACAAGCAACAGTGGGAAGTCCAAATCCAGAACTCTGTGTGTGTGTGTGTTTTCTTTTTTTTGAAAGCAATGTTTTTAAACTCAGATCTGCCCGAACAGTTCAACTTGTAAACGAGCAACTGGAGACCGCACTGGTTCAGGATTGGTTTGACTGGAAAAATCAGGAACCAGTAGGGCCTCCTGTTCCCTGCCCAGTTTTTAAAACACTGGTTGAAGGTTCTACTTGGTAGGGCAACAACAGCTGTCAAAATAAACTTGAATTCAGCATTCCATTTTGCTAATATTGACTCTAAATTGCAATGGATCACGACAGGTCAATATCTAAGATGAATAAATAAAAAAACTACCAGAACCACAAACATTTGGAATTATATTATTGAAATCATGGTGCCAGACATTATGACACGCCATAAGTACACAAGTATCAAGTTGGTGGTCCGGCTTAGAGGAAGCTACATGGATGCCACGCTTCCAAGAAGAAACAAAGCAAAGGGGTAAGTGGGATTAAACATTAATGAAATGTCCAGAAAGAACATATGAATGATTAGGTCATCAAAATGTGCAAAAGATTAGGTGTATAATGTTCCTTAGAAAACTAGTAATTAAATTATCACACCAGAATTAGAGGCAAGCCTTTTTGGTTAGAACAAGTTACTTTATACTTTAATCAAAGCTCAACTTTGTTCACATGTGAAGCAAAGTAAAATCATTTAACACGTTAATCATTACAAATCTACCGATTTCAAATCCCAAATGATGGTCTCTCTCTCTCTCTATCTCTCTCTCTGCTCGGGCCCATGCTTGTCCATGATTGGTTCCTATTCAACAGGGTATAAGCAAATTCAATTAGAGCATCAACAAAGAAACACTAGTAAGTACTACCACAGATTTTGCTATTAATTAACTAACCTCAGAAAAGGTTCCTTGACCGCATCATAAACTATAAGGTGTTAGGAAAAGCTGTTGATATTTCAACTAACCAAATGGAAGCCTTCGGAATATACCATGAATTTATTAGGTAGGATTAAGAAGTTAAACATTAGAAATTAGGTCGATGGCTTAATAAATTTGAGTATAATTCCACATCTTGGGGGTTAGGTTCTTTGTCAAAGGAATCCACTTTTCACTCATGAGTCATGATCTAATGTAGTAAACATTTTGGCACATCTCAACCTGCTAATCAAAGCATCAATATTTAATAATTATAAGCAATCCAATCATTAACCTAATCACGACAAAAAAAAGTCATTTTAAGTTGACTCACTTGATTGCTAACGCCATCTAATCATCATCTGGCATTAAATTCCAAGGTAAATATGTAGGCCAAAAATTTGGGCTACCCAAAATCAAGAGACTTTTGACAATTTGTTACCCTAATTAATTGATATTAAAAACATAAATGACTAACTAAAAATTGTGCAAAATTTGCATAAATAATGTCAAATCTACAGCATACATATATTCAGCCTAAGACAAATGTAAAATTGGGTTAACTACTCTCTATATATAATTATTATGTACTTTTCATGTTTTCATTTGATAAAAATAAACAATAATTCTGATAAACTTAACCTGCCTGCCCCTAACTATCTGATAACTATCACCATCACATCCTACTTCTACAGCGTCAACAAGCTCATGTTGTTCATCAACTTATTGTCATTGTTGTACTCATATCTCCAATTGCACATCGACTTGCCCTTCCCATACACTAGCCTCCCCTGCATCGCCACCTACCATGCAGGTCACTTGCACACCTGCCTCTTGAAACCCTCTTTTGTCATCAACAAGATACTTTATCCTGTACAAGTGCACCTTAAACTTGATGCCCCCAAAAACTCTACCATGTCTAGCATTGAGCGACTCTTGTTCGCAATGACAACCAAGGGCTTCGGTCATGCAAGCAAGAGCCAAAGATTGCTCCCAAGATCCTCTTCCTAATTAAATACACACACACACACAGGCAAAAATGATACTTTTTGTTTAGGAAGATCATGGGCTTACTACTATTGTCAGCACTTGCAGCCTCAATTAGTTGTTTAAGATCTCAAAAGGGCTGGATTCCTAGCATACAAGCTTGGTTGTCTATCTTCTAACAGTACCAGCATTCATAGTGTACTGTAGAGGATCCAACTTTCAACATAACACACACAAAACGTGCAGTCCTCTCCCAATCAGACTCATCAGACAAGTTCACTTGCAAAGGTTAGGATACTATGTGCCAGATTAATTGATGCTTAAAAAATTATTTTCCCTTCAACCCACCTCACTTCATGGCTCTCTAACCTCTCCGCCTATTTGCATCCTCCTTGATGAACACCTTCATGCCCCCACGGGCATAACTGAGATAGTAAATGAATGGTTGTCATATGAGATCTTGGGATAAAATCTCAAGACGGGCAAGGCATAAATCCATGCACTCAAAGTAACTCACCCTCTCATCCACTTGCCTCCTGAGTCACCGTGATTTACCTCGTGCGTGTTGGTCCTAGGATGGACTGGCGGGGAAACTAGGAGCAAGCGTTTCGCCTTTTACCACTTGATGCACACCTTCATGATTCGTGATTCTTCAACCTTGATGAACATTTCGCTGATGTAAAATAAGTAGGGAGCTGATATGCATAAACAAGATGATGAGTTGGAACACTTCTGTTCAACTCTAGATGCATAAAAAGTGTAATGTCATATTTGTTTCTAGTTTCTAAAATTTAGGATAAACTGAATGTCAAAACACGCAAAGTACTTAATAACTTTAGCATTTTACCAATTAAAATTTAGTCATGAAAACAATAGCATAATAAGAAAGAAACATCTTGGAGCAAGAAAGAACTGATGTTCCATTTAGATTTGAGCTGCTGGTTCACGTCATTTTCTTTATACATCTACAAGTGACTAGAATATATTGCTGAACAAGGAGACATGGCAGCATTAGTAGCTGGTCAACAGTACATACCTGTGTATCCATTGAGCATTTGCAAAAGCTCAGACTCTTCCAGACAAGGAAATGAACACGAGTAGGAAAAATTAACAGTTCAAATAAGAGTAAACCTCCAGCACCTTAGCAGTGGGCAGTTTCCAGTGGAGAAAATGTAAAGCATGCTAGAAATAAAACTCTGAAACATTTTAATTGTATTACATCAGAACTTTCGACATGTCAATAGGTTCTGCA
>JBAMIB010118693.1:0-13962 GCA_037177415.1 Kaempferia rotunda
ACTTACTTACAAGATTCAAATCAGAATGGAAGTGTGTTGAAAGGATTTGAAGGATTTTTGTCATCATCAAAGAGTACTGCAAAGTAAGCTTCACTAGTATGCCAATTAGTTCTTTACTTTATGCTTATGTATTTGGTGATCGCTTTTTATATTATGACTTATAAGATGTAATACACAATTTTCTTTTAATCTTGATTAGTTAGTGCTCCCTATGATTCCTTATAAGATGTATTTGCGAATCTTAATTTGTATGAGTTTTTCTTTTATATGTCTTTTTGTTCTGTATCTATTTTTATCTATTTTAGATTTTTTATTTCTCATTGAACAAGGATTTGGGAGTGGCCTAACATATGTATGCAAGGATAATTACTTGAAGAATTAGGTTTATAGTAGCATCTCTCAGATTTTTTTTTTACTTGAAGAATTGGGTGTATAAACTGGATAAATTTTGCATCTCTCAGATTTTTTGTAGGACGTATTGGGTGTTAATTGAAAATCTCTCAGATTTCCAATTTATTTACTCATAGTACAATATTTTATGGGAATATTAACTTATAGATTTCTCTCTTCCTATTGGATTACTGTTATTTAAATTTTATTTTAGATGATTCTCTTCCAATTAAAATTGGATGTTGGATCATTAATTAGTTTCCAGTTTTTTTCTGATGCATCTTTGCAGATAGATTGATTTTAGGAAAAATAAGTTACTCCTAATCTTTGTTTATTAACACTTATTACCACAAAGGATTGCTATTCATAGGTATTTACTTCTCTAATGACATCATCATGGATAACTTGTCAAGCCAGAAGAATCAATCACATGAAGCATCTAGTTCAGGCTTTGTGCAAATAAGTTAGTTTTTTCAACTGTTCTTTACATGACATCTGCTAGAATCATTTTTCTGTAATTCTGATCCCAACAATCTTTGCTTTAAAATATTTATGACACTGGTTTAAAAGGTTCTTTCAAACTTATGCATCAAAGATTATTTTTGTGATAAGACTTTATCATTTTGCAGTTATTGTACACTGTTCCTCAGAACCTAACAAAATAGTTTCAGACTATTAGTCGCTAGATATCTTGTGTGGAAAGTTATTAAACTTATTTTGGTTCCTCCATTTTATGGTTACCCATTCTGGTGTTCTAATTTCCTTGTCATTTTTGGTCAACTGTGCAGGTACTCACATAACCAGATCCCACCACATATTGCTGGCTGTATCCAAACGCTTTTATGATGTTTGATTTCCTATATATAAGAGATGTTTCTTGCCAACTTTAAGTGATGCATTGTTGTATATTCTGAGTATTATATGATACTGCAATTATTACCATTGTTAGTAACTTGTGTTTGCAAAATCTAGAACTCCTTGTGAATTTACGAACTGATTAGTGTCTGAGAATGATTTTGCATTCCACTTACCTTTTACTTGGTTTTTAAAATATATCTAATCCGATTATCAGAATATGTGTATTTGTTATAAAACATTCACAAGTACTACTCATAGGGGTTCATAAGGTTTATGAATTGTTTTGTTCAGAGTTGTCCATAATCTAATATTATGATTTTTTCTTTTGCAATTATGCATTTTTTGTATTTTAATTGAGAGGACATATAGTGCGGGCACAGAAAAAACATAACATATTACAGGTATGAAAGAAGACAATCATACAGTACTTATTACAGAAGTCCAATCTGCTTCTTTCTAGTTAGCAAAAATCTAAAATGTTTATACACATTGTTTTAAATCCATAATTGCAGTCATGTGATTGCATAGGTTTATGCAAGCGAGAGATCATAGATCACATTGCATTCGATAATGTTATTTTATATGTATCACATTTTTTTAGTCAAGGGTTCTCTTTTCTTCTCATTTGTTTCTGTTTCATTGAATTAAATGTGAAATAGATGTATTATTTTTCTCCTTATCTAGTCTGTTCCAAAAGATACAAACCTGGCCGTGAATCTTGCTGGATAAGGTAGATAATTAGAGCCTACAGAACACTTATTAACCATCGGCCCAATGTTTGTATTTTCCAAGAAATTCACTTGTTAGCCTTTCTTTGCTATGCAATCAAATTCCTTTTATACTTGGTTCTCTTACTAATTATGATTCTTGATAAACCACTTACTGATAAGCTCGGCATTCTAACTTTTGGGCGTTATATGTTTTCTATATCTTCCCCTCACTTTGACTGTGAGACCACTTAATTCAATAATAGGTGACATACCTTTTGAAATCCAATTTTCTTAGCAGTGCAGGGTACCTGCTCAATGGCATAATAGTGCAATTTTGCATAAGAAGCATGCATCAGGAACATGCCATGCTTCATATTTTTCCTGAACACATTATGAGTTAAATTAATTCATGTGCTTATCATAGAAATCACGTTGTTATTGAGCTGTGTGCTTGAAATGCTTACCCTAATTGAATTTCGTTAACGTAACTGTCTTAAATAGCTGCTTTTCTATGCTTATCCCTCTGCATTCTTCATGCATCAACTCTTTTCATCCTTGATCTTGTTCTCACATCACATGAAGTTGCTTAATATCAAGAGAATAGAACCCCCAAATGAGCTCTTTGTTACTAAATAACTTGCAACACTACCCCCTTGCCTTCTATTTGTGTGTTTGTAAATTCATAAACATGGACTGTATGCCCTGTAAAATAGGTTTTTATTGTTCCTTGACTTTAAAATCCAGATATAAATGTTGAGCCAGCCACAGGGAATTACTATCCCACTATTTTCTTCAATGAATTTTGGCTATTGCGGGATAAACTGATACCGCTAAATGACACTGTGATAGAACTGCCACTTAATTTAGAATTGGGGCTCATCAGCTTGACTAAGTGGCAATTCTTTTTGCAAATTGAGCAAGCATTTCAGGTTCAACGTAGTTATGGTAGCATGCTTGAAGGCGAGTCTGATGAACTTAAGGTACATTACTGAATTATAACTGCCTTCCAAGTTTTGGTTTTCTAAATGCTAGACAGGCAATTATAATTTACTATCCAGCATAATTTGTCCATTCTTTCTCCTTGTATATGATTATCTATTTAATTATATGTATTGAATTGCTCCTATATCTGTGGATTACATGAAATTAGTAAGGTTTGAATACAAGTTTTCATATTAGCATGCTTGGTTCTTCCTGTTCCCTGATTTATTGAATCACCTTATCCCTGTTTATAGGCTTTATAGGTCCATGGCAAATCAAAACCTTTACTAGGTTAGGGAACTATATGAAGTGCACAAGTAGCAGGATACATAATATGGAAAATTCTTTATCTGATATTACAGGTGGAATTGTAATAAGATTTCTATTGTTCCTATCATTTTTCACAAGAAACAACAAATATCAAATATGTTACTATCATGGTCACTCCGAATAAGTTATATGCTCATTGGTGAATTGGCATGCCCGATATTTTTTTCAATTATGTAAAATTTATCTTGTGGAATGAAGAAATGAACTGCTGAGATAGTATCTAAAATACCATCCAAAAGGTTATACCATAACCAATTACCTTACGGAAATTGAAAACCTGGCCATAAATGAATTTTTATTATCTACAAACTAATGAACCTGTCCTTAAAGCAAATTGAGGATATCTGGAGAAACAGTAGGTACATTATTCAAATCACTTCAGTCCAACACAGTCAAATTCACAAGGAGAATTGATCAGGAAGCAAGTAGCAGCTGACACATAAGATTCAACAGAATGAATATATGACGTTGGGCAAATGCAGCCATCAATCGAGGAGGATTTTCAATATCTCGATTCCAGTTGGGTTACATGACTACTTTAATAAGCATTTGGAACCTACTTAATTTAGTAAAACATGTGGGCTTATCTTCTTAGGCCACTTTCCCCCCTCCTATTTTGCCTTTAGACAGTCTCAGTCTGCATTTCACACGGCACTTTGTATTACTGATAGAGCATATTGGTATTTTCTTTCTTTCATCTTTCATGTGAAAATTTAGACCAGATATCACTTCTACTTTTGAAAAATTATATCTACAGGGAAAATGGCTTGAAACTCTAGCATTGTTTCAAGTCATTGGTAAAACATCTATAGTGGTCAATGCACCTGATTAGTTACTATGGGTGAGGATGGTGAGGATAACCAGCGATCATTGGTAGAAGAAAGAATCCATACACTCCACGTGTTCATTGAGAAAACAAAGGGCAGATTTTTGTGGAAGAGGACAAAGGAGAAGCATTGTGTTTGGGCTTTGGGAATGAACTTGTTTGCTTAGTTTTATAAAAACATTACACACTCACATATGGGTTATATAGATTTTTATTCTTTAACCCCTATAAACTTGGTTGGTTCTTATTAACTTGATCTACAACGATATTTGAGACATTTCCTATTAAGTAAATGATTCCTAATCCTTAGTTTATAGTGGATCAACTCTCTTTACTCTCTTTTAATTTAAAATCTACAACTAAAATATTTTAATCTAGTTGATATTGCCATTGTTTTTCAGTTAGATTACACTGAGAAACATATTTAAATCCTCATTATATGAAGTCTTAGGCAGTGTTTAAAATATTGTTCTGATGATGATCATAGTGTTTTGTAACAAGACATCTTGCATACTGAGTGGTAATGGTTTGAAACATAGACACATGTGGAGGATGATGAGAAGAGGAGAGGGTGTCTAGGTTCCACTTGCACCACTGTAGACATGTTGCCTCACACTATTGCAAAGAAGACAAGTCTTGCGCCTAGAAGAGATCGTCCTCTGCTATCACATTGAGAGAAAACTATATCATACTTATTAAATGAAAAACATTATAAACCCATACATATACATAAAATTCTGACACTAACGTAATATGTAAGATATCTAGCCCATTTGGTAGAAATATCTAGTTAGGTACCTTTCTTTATTCCTACATTAACTCTAGTTTTTTGGACTTTTGTATATCTGGTCAAGTAATGACTTGCTGATCGTATTTAAATTTATGTTTCCTACAGCGAGTATTTTTGGAAGGGAACCCATATCTATTGGCACTAACAATGATTGTATCGCTTCTACATTCTTTGTTTGATATCTTGGCCTTCAAGAATGGTATGTCAAAATTACAACTCAGAGACATGTAAAATCATGCTTCCCATTTTTCTACTAGTGTGAAGATAAAGATTCACGAGTACTGCAAAATTATATATCTCTGTTTATCTTTCAGATATTCAGTTTTGGAATAAGAACAAGTCTATGGAAGGATTGTCTGCAAAATCAGTCATCTTGAATTTCATTTGCCAGCTTATTGTTTTCCTTTACCTCTTTGACAATGAAACTTCATGGATGATACTTGCTAGCTCTGGCATTGGGTGCTGCATCGAGTTTTGGAAAATTGGGAAAGCCATGCACATTGAGGTACACTCTTTTTTTCACTGTTATTTCTTTTCATAATTGTATATAGACAATCTAACATCACATCAACACCTGTGTAGTTTTGCAACAATCATTGCTTAATATATCAAATTGTCAACCTAAGCAATCAATAGAAAAAATTGCATCTATCATTCAACATATTTGCATGTGGTTCCTTTTATAGCTGCATAATTGGCTTGTGCTATTACTTTATAGAGTAGTGATTCCAGTTCTTAGAAGTATAACTTATCCAAGATCTCATGGTCAATATTTTAATTTAGTCATCAATGCTATTATTCGATCTTTGCTTATCACCTGCATTTAACATGAACATATGTGAATTTGAAACAGTCTGTAGTAGATCAACAAAATCGGTGACTAATTATTTACCATATTGATGATCAAACAGGGCAATAACAAATGGGCAAATAGTCTAACTTTATTGTGTTATCTTCTATCTCATCCAAAGGCCGAGCTGTAAAATTTCACCACCATTCAACATGTTTGCATGTGGTATATAGTTGCATTATTGGGTTGTGCTGTTACTTTATATAGCAGATATTCCAACTTATCCAAGATCTCATGGTCAATTTTGTAATTTAGTTATCAATGCTATTATTCACTATCTTTGCTTATCACCTTCACTTAGCATGAGCATATGTGAACCTGAAACAGTCTGCAGTATATCAACAAAATTGGTGACCAAGCATCATTAGCTCATCCAATAGTCAAACCTTAAAATTGTTTCCATCACACTTTTTTTTAATGAAATGAACAGGTTGACAGAAGTGGCAGGATACCCATGTTGAAGTTTCGAGACCGTGACACGTATGCTAAGAACAAAACAAAGGAGTATGATGATCTTGCCATGAAGTATCTCTCATATGTTCTTTTCTTCCTTACAATTTGCTTCTCCATATATTCACTCATGTACGAGCAACATAAAAGCTGGTATTCTTGGATTCTTTCTTCTCTCACCAGTTGTGTATACATGTTTGGTAAGTCCACTGCTCCATTTTCAGTTAGAAACTAAACATGATGCATTTTTCTCATGCTCTTATAGTATTTATCTAACGTTGCAATTACTTTCACTCTCATATAGCTAATTTTCTTCTTTATTTCTTCTAATATAGTTAGCATCTTCACATTAATGCTATACAGTTCTATGACTTCATTGTTACCCATGTGTACTTTGTAACACATGCCTTTGGATCTTTATAGATTGTTCCCACAGATTGATCACACATTGTTTCAGAGTTCCACTTTCATTATGATGCATTTGTGTAAATTAGTTTCATTATTTGGAATAACTTTCTTCTCCATTCATTCGATGATATTGCCAGAAGACCATAAAGCGCACATATTAAATTTAATGACAATCTGAAGTGTCAACCTAGAGGTGTCAAAATGGGCCGACGAGCTTATGGCCGATTGTCTTGTTAAAATGGGTTGATGTCTGTTTGATTTTTTTATAAATAAAATAATGAAAATACAAAAATATAAAAATAAGAATAGAACAAATAATAGAAATATTTTTATTATTTTTATAGATATTTTCTATTTTTATTTTTTTTAATATTACAAGTAATTATGTTGGGTTTAGCTTGTGAGTTGTGCCCAACCTTGCCTGTGGGCTAAGCCGCCTTCACTAGGTACAACTGTGGACCAGGTTGGGTCGACATGACCCAAATTTTATCAGGCTAGTAATTAGCCTAATTACTAGCCTAATTACTGCCTCTATGTCAACCTTATTAACAAAGATTATCCCTTAAACTTGTATAAATGAACTTACCCAAACATGAACTTCTAATCATTAGAATACCCATGGTTTGAAATCTTGTATATCCCTTAAACTTGTATAAATGAACTTAACCCAAACATAAACTTCTAATCGTTAGATTACCCATAGTTTGCAATCTTGTATCATGCCAGTGGCACAGTTGAAATGTATCGTTCTAATATTACCAAAACTCAAAACTACGTGAACTTACTCGGGTAATATGATTCCTCACTAGTGTGACCAAAATGCAAAAATTGTATAGCATTTATTTTATAGAAAAGTGGTAATGTGGGGAATCCACATGAAATAAGTCTTATGATTTTAAAAAAACATTATTTCTATTGCTTGTCTACTGGTCACCAACTCCATCAACTGATAAATTGTCTGGTTTTTCTGCTTCGTTATCTTTTGTGACCGTATCAGATGGCCTGATTTGTTATATATGACCTTTTGTTGTTAAAATTTAGTCATATAGACAAAAGAGAAAAAAAAACTTAGTGAAAAATTGAAGGCTAACTGTTGACTTGGTAGAAAATGGAATATTGAAGAATGAGTTAGAGCACAAAAAGTCACAAGGTTGCAACATTTGTTCATAATACGTCATACTTTCTCTGGATAGGATTATCCTCTTGAAAATAAAGTATTTGTTTCTCTTTGGTTTCTAGTTTTTTTGTTATGGTGGATAACACTTGATGGGAAGGAGGGGGGAATGTATTTTTTTACATTACCTTTGAAGAGAGGCCTGAGTGGCGGTAAGTTGACTAGGAAATTGTTTTGAAGCAGGATTTTGACCCCTTGGTGATGAGTTTATTCCTTGGGGTAGTCTTTTTTTTTTAATCTTTGCATCACCTAGATTCTATAGAAGCACCAAGTCGTTGCTGTATATGATCTGATACTATAAGGAACCTCTTAAGATGCATACCGTGGAATGCTCTTCCCCAAGGTTTGATCTAAGAGATCACACAATTTTCAACCATTCAGACTAACCTTCAGACTAGATTTGTTCAACCAATACTAGGAATTCAATTAAAGCAGGAGTGACAATTTATTTTTAGCTCCATTTGACTGTATCAAATGTAACATTAGAAGGAATTTCTTGTCTGATTGTCAGTTCAGATATATGATGGTCTTTTGTTCAGTCAGGCTTGATCATTGTTTGCAACTTTCTATACAGTTTGTTTTCGTAGCTCACATTAGACCGTTCTCTTGGGAACTTGTAGGCTACATAACGATACTGTTTTGTGATGATATAGTTGATTTATAGTTTTTTTTGTACATTTTTTTTTAATTTAGGTTTTCATGTTTTCAGGGTTTATTATGATGTGCCCACAGCTTTTTATTAACTATAAGCTTCAATCGGTGGCTCATCTCCCTTGGCGTCAAATGACCTACAAATTCCTCAATACTATCATTGATGATCTTTTTGCATTTGTCATCAAAATGCCAATGCTGCATCGTCTATCTGTTTTCCGAGATGGTGCGTTCTCCTTGGAACTTTCCTGTGATATTTGCCATTACTGTGATTTGGTTCAGTTACTGCTACCTTCGTACTTGGATTTTTTTTTTCATTGAGCTCTTTTGTCGTGGCTTTGCAGATATTATTTTCCTCATCTACCTGTATCAGAGATGGATGTACCCTGTGGATAAGAAACGTCTTAATGAATTTGGCTTTGGTGGTGAAGACGAAACCCAGAGCTTAACTTCTAGTGGCTCTGCGACTGCTCAGGATGATGAAGTGTCTGAAGGCAACAAAAAGACAAACTAAACGTACCTTTTACCATTAAGATTCAATGCTGATACACCTGCTTTACAGGTTAAATGATACATCCGTCACTGGCTTATTACTAGCAATAGTTCCCGGTTTTGGTTTGTTGAACTTTAAAAAATATTGCATCGATCCACTATTCAAGTTCTTAGTTTATGGGGCTTATTTTGAGTTATTTTCCTCATCAGTAGACATCTCTGTGTTATGGGGTTGCAACTTAAGAGGTTGCAAGATTGTCTACGATTGTGGGCTTGACTCTCTTTCTTGGTTGGAAAATGAAGTTCGTGCAGTACAAGATTGCTTCACACTTGCCCGTGCTTTGATATCTTGTCTATCCAAACGAGTTCTGTTCACAAATCTGGTACTTGAACTTGCATTACAACTGAGAAGGTTTTGGGTTAAGCTGCAGTTCATTTTTACTGCGTATTCCTGATCCATCATTAATTTCTTTCAAATCTGTGTTCATTGTCCCTGTCATTTGTTTTGATCGATTGAACACCATTCTATGTTTCTTGTTTTGCTTGCTGTCAGGGTGTGAGTCGTTAAGCCTCTTATATATTATATTTTTGGCTTGAAAGAGTATTTTCGGTAGAAAAACAAACGTGGCAAAACAAGTACGAAACGACCTTCACACTCTTGTAAATTACTAATAGAATTACTTGTTATTACTCAATATATGAGCATAAATTAAGAGCAAACCTCGTTATTACTCATGGATTGTTTAGTAAAATTTGGGCAGATGGCAGACTTAAAAGCAAACCTGAGCAAATTGGATGTACATGGCTGGCCAGAGGAGTATATACGACAGTTCTTCGCCATCACGGGATTTCAAGATGGAAGGATGCACTACAGATATTTGGGAATCTCATTTGCCTCTGAGAAACTTAAGATTGTAAACTAGTCCACCGATTGATTCTTTGAGCAAAAAGATTAATGCATGGTCAAAAAATACACTTTCATATGCAGAGAAGGCACAATTGAAGATTGAATGCTACAGGATTTCAATCTTGCCAATACCTACTGGGGTTGTGGAGAATATCTATAGTCTATGCCGAAGCTTCTGGTGGACAAGCAAACACTCACTGATAGTTTGGACAGAGATGTGTAAACCCAAAGAAGAAGAAGACATGGGGTTTAAGGAGTTGAAAGTTTGGAATAATACTTTATTTGCAAAAGTATTGTGGTGCATACAGGATAAGTAAGATATACTCTGGGCTAGATAGGTTCACTACACATACTTACAAAACAAAGATATATGGGAATGTCAACCCAAGCATAGTGATTCTCCGCTCCTCAAACGACTATCGTCAGTGGGATCGGCAGAGATGGCATACCAGAGGTTATTTGGTATTACACCAGACCTGAATAGGTGTCCAAGGGAAAGAAAAAGAAAAATCTCTTTTCGCCATCCATGGATGGAGGATGGAGCATCCTCCTGGAGCATCATCAGCCTTGGATGGGGTCTCCTGGAGCCAGCTTCTGGTGTCTCATCAGTTTTGGATGTAACACTCTTTTGGAACTTCATCTAGAGCGGCATTAGAGCATTTCCAATCAATACCCTTTTACATCAAAATGGTGTAAAAAAAATTCCAAACTTACTCCAACCAAACATAAACAATCTCTTACCAAGCCGAACACCAATATTATTCATGAATATTCGGTTCATTTCCGACTCCATGGTGCCTCTTAGGAGCATCTCATTCACTTAGATGGAGTTGGGTTAGACTCTACCTTAGATGGAATATACTGAGTGAATACATTTGCTAGTGAGTTTGTGAGGAGTGAGAGCATACATTTTTGTTTAGAGAGGTTTATATCCTGACTGTTGTGGGCTGAGCATGCGATTTTGTTAGAGAAGATCTACACTTCAAGTTTTTTTTTTTTTTTTTTGAGTACTTTAGTTTGATCAGAAACCCTAAATTGTTCACTACACATGGTAGGATGATCATAACAGACTCGATCAATTTCTTGGTTGAATGCTTTTAATGCTTAAGCTCGTATATTTGAAAGTGACCTTTTTTTGAGGTCTTAATCATAAACGAAACTATTTTTCGATGCGTTTCTAGTCATAAATTGTTTTATGATGATATGTATCATTTACTTTTCATAAAATAAATAAATTAATTAAGGTTCATAACACTGAGACTTAAACTTGAATTCATCATAGAGATAATTATTCTTGCGTGTTAATTCTCTCCCTTTTTATGAAAAATACTTTAAATAATTTTGAAATATTTAATTTCAATTGTATGAAAGTTATTTTGATATTTCTATTAAAAATTATTTAAAAAATTTAAAAAATTATTATTAATTTATAAATAAAAGGACCATGGCGGACCAGGCAGAGATTCGGGCCATGTCCGCAGGGCGGCCCGTTTTACACTGGCTAAATACGTAATTTACTAAAACTCCATTTTGGTTCGAACATATAAAACATCTCTGTCTGTCTTCCCAACAAGTAGTCGCTGGTGACCTTAATACCGATTCGTGTTCGATTCCTTTCGGCTTTCGTCGGATTGGAACCCGATTTTGGGGAAAAACCCTAGCCGGGATCCAAGGGCTTCCTGGCGTCCCAATCGATCCCTTGGGAGGATTACCGAAGCGGGAACAGCGAGATCTTGGTGCGGGAGTGTCAATTTTCAGTCGAATTGGAGGGTTTTCTAGGATCGAGCACATGAAGGATCCTACGGACCGGACGAAGGCCGTGGTTCGGTGCTTGCCGCCGTCCATGTTGCAGACGACGCTGGTGGAGCAGATCGACAGCAGGTTCGCGGGTCGCTACGATTGGTTCTGTTTTCGCCCTGGGAAGAACAGGTAAGGGAACTTTATCATGCCGTTTTTAAAAAAATAAATAAAAACTTTTTTTGTTGGTTCCCGTTGGACGAAGTTGGGTTGGTCTTTGCTGTTTTGAAAGTCGTGAGTTCGATAGGGTTTTGTAGGGACCATTTAACGCCATAATCCAACGTGGGGATCGTGGTGGTTAGGTTGCAAGCGGCATTGGGTTGGGCTGTGTGACACAGAGGAATTCATTTAGGCTTAATTTGGTGGCCATTGTTCTGGCACTATGTTTCAGTTATATACGGATCTAGATCTAGTTGCACTGGAACACATTGGTTTTGATCTTCGTGTCTGTATCCTTTTTTCATAAGAATTCAATTGCCTTCTAACTTTTGTCGTTTGAATTTTTAAATTTGAAGTATTTTGTTGCTTATATTTTATTCTTCCCTTTCCTCTTCATTCATACAGCTCAATTAATTTAGTTAATGCACTAGATTTTTTATTTTTTTATTAAAATTTCAGTAGGATAATGTTAATGTTTTTGCAATAAACCTGTTTCTGTATTTTTCACTTAAATTACCTATAAAATTACTGTTTACAATTTTTTAGCTTCTAAATTAGTGGCTGACCTGATTTAACTCATGATAAATGGTTTAGTAAAATTTATTAGTCATATAAAAGAAAACAAAATATACAAAATATTGTTCAAGCACATTGTGTTTTTTCAGGTAGTGCTAAATGGCATACATCATGTTTCAAAATCTCATCACCAAGTGCAATCTCTCTCTTGTCTTAAATTCTTATTATCATCCTAATATATCACTACCGCCTATTCACACAATGCGATGAAATGGTTGAGGCCGTCTTGAATAGGCTCCATCCATGTGGCTCATCCATCAAGGCCTGCTATATGTGCAATGCAATGATAATATTATCTGAAAATTGAAATTGAAGGAAGTTTGAATGAATGAGGTAAAAAACCAAATTAAATCAGTTGAATGGTAAGCATTTAATCCCAAGCCCTCCCCTGCATGAGCATGCTTCAAGCACTGCCAGTGGTGGGAATGCTCCAACTGGCAAGTTTGTATTCTTGTAGGGTTATGATCAACATTTTTAATCTGAGCCATACAATGATGAAAAATTGGACAATAGTAATAGTTTGAGAAGTTGAGAGTTGTTACTCATTTGACATTTCTTCACCCCAAGGGCAGAGCCGCTACAGTTGTGATCATAATTTGCAAATTTTGTTGAGAGAGAGTTTGCATTATAATTTGTGAACTCAGCCAATCTAGGAAATATTTTCATGTTATTTAGTGTTTGGACAATAGTTTGTGAACCCAGCCAATCCACTGAAATGGGCTGAGTTGGGATATGATCAACAACACAGAGACGATCTTTCCTGATTTTGTGAGTATTAGTCTGTGACAAATAAAATCTGTAAAACCATACCTAGACAGGTTATAAATGGTTATGTTCGACTGAGAATGTTTAAAATCTTATCCAGCTTTATGAGGATGGATTAATCAGCTCTTATGTTTTCAACTGGTTGTAATATTTTATACTCTCCATGGTTGATAAACTTGATTGTGTATTTTGAAATTGCAATGGTGAAAGGAGAGTTGGAACTTAACCATCACTGTCTTTGTTGTTAAATGCCAATTCGTTAATCCTTTTGGAATGCAACTTGTCTCCACTCCCAACCAATTTTTCCAAAAATGGGACTGGATGTCTTGATCGAGGTTTTAAAAGACATTTCAGGCAGTTGACTCACTGCATAGTGCATATGAGCTAGGCGAGGGCATACTTTGTGGGATATATGTAGAATGCCTTTGTTGATCATTTTTATCCATTGAAATTGTGGCCAATTCATAATTGCACACAGGAGCATATGCATAAAAACACATAATTTGGCAATGTAGAATGTCATATTTACCAGTAGCATACAAATAATTTATATCTATAATGTTTATCATTTTTAAAACAAATGTTTAACAGTTACAAGGTGTTCATGGAAAGAAATCATCAGAAAAGTCATTGTTAAGTTTTGATCATCAAATAATCTTAACTAGTGTTCGTTTCTTTCCAGCACATAAAAGGCCCACCTGGCCTGCCAGGGCTTCTGTCTACTCATTGAAATTGTAGCTGAGTGTTGGGACAAAAATGACTTGAGGATGATTATGAGATGGTGATTATTGGAAGGATTGTTCTTCCATGATTTTCAATTTATCACATCTTCATGAATGTAAATCTTA
>JBAMIB010118903.1:0-13957 GCA_037177415.1 Kaempferia rotunda
GCAAATCAAATAAATGCTCAATAAGAAAGAATATACAGCAGCAAATATGTGTTTGCCAAAAGGAAATTAGGAAATGAACTGGATAAGGATGAAATAGATGTATATTTCCCACCCAAAAAATTGTTCTCATCAATAGGTGTGACATACAAATTTACATGGAAACGCTTCCTGTACAATTGCAGCTACAAGTTGGTGGCACAAGGTGACAAAAAGAAGCTAAATAACAAAGCAATAATCATCCCGTAGAAGTTTCTGCACCATAAAACTATAGCAGATAGCGGTATAAGGTGAAGGGACGCAGCAAATTACAGCGCAAGGATTGCACAACAACCTTCTGCTACATAAAATGCATAGCATGGCACCAATGCCAATTGTATGGATCAAAATCAAAGAAAAATTCTTAGTCATTTGTCAAAATAAACTTAGGATAAATGACTATAAAATGATAGAGATTCTGGAGATTAACCTCTTGAAAAAGAGGTTAATAGTCGATGCGGTATGGTTGACAGGGGATCCCAATAGCTGTCAAGGTCCGGGGGCCCCAATGACGTGGCAGTCGAAGTCCAGGGTGACGTGGCTAGGTTGGATGGGACAAACACTATACCTAGTTAGAAGGCAATCATTACCAGGTGACCCTACAAAGGGATCAAGGGAGATTGCCAACTCTGAGTAAGGAGCAAGTATGGTGAAGCAACCTAGTGCAGGGGCATAGTTCCATAGGACCCATTCCCCAATACAAAGATACGTTCTAAGTGAGATGCTTGCCCAACATGTCCAGTGTAGTTTTGCTCAAGGCCTGAGCAGGACCTTGCCCCGCTCAGCCATAGATTAGTACGAATCTCATGTAGCCCAATAGCACAACCTGATTAAGGTAATGGTCCGACCAGTGTAGGAATGTGATGGGAATGTACCCTCTAAATTAGGTTTTGAAGTCGCCACACCCTCCGAAGGAGGAATTGACCAGGTATTTTAAATCCCCAACGAGTAACACCTTAGGTCGGCCATATCCCTGGTCTCCTCATTGATAATATCTCAGTCTTCTTCTGAAGTAGGATTCCTTGGAAAGACCGCTAAGTAATCCCAAACGGATCGACCCTCATCAAAGGTTGACTCTTTTCATCTACATAGGAGAGGAGCCTAGTAGGCCGGGTGGACAAATACTAGAGCCAACCAGTAGATGTCCTGGTTAGAATTCCTCAATAAGTTGTTTAACTACTACTATCTGGTTGATTTTACTAGGTGTTTTTTTTACAACTATACTACTCAAAAGGGTCAACAAAGAATATTTAGGTCGATCAGCCTCTCTCGGCCTGGTATGTTGTAGTCAGGAAAGCGTTGGCTCATGAACTAACCATTTTCTTTCCTAAATGTAACTACCTGTCAAGGAATATTCCGCCAGCTATGACCGCTGAAGCTTCTGAAGGCTCCCAGGAGGTTCTCTTTGTCTCTTCTACACCTGACACTCTCTAATAAGGAATATTCTTTATTCTCTCATTACAACCGGGGCTTAACATCTAGTATAAAAAGGTATGCATCACCACAGGAAAAAGAACATTTTTTGGACTTTTGGCCATTTACTTTCTTCTTCTTGAATTTTCTACTTTTCTACTATATTTTTCTGTATCGAAGACAGTTTCTGACTTTAACATCAGAGTACCCGAGCCTGAAAAATCTTCCCTAATCTCTAGTGCCAGCGTTTGCTTGCTCAGTGTGTGCAGATCTGGTGATGCTCCGATCATCTCTACTGCAATGCCTATGAAAAGGTTGTAAGTCTTCACTCTTTCTGTTTCTATCTCTCTACCCTCTATTGTCTCTCAAAACCCTCACTCATATCGTTAGCTAATCCTATCATATACTCTCATTACCCTCGTTACAAAGGTTGATCTCCTCATTTTCCTTCTTCTTGATTCCCTAGTGTCATACCCTCCTTCGCACGCCACTCTGTTAATCACTTCCTTCTCTCTTCACTACTTTTCCTTTTTTTTTCTACCATCTCACTATTTTTTACCACTCATCCATCCTAATCCTTCGACCAGAAGCTCTCCATCCATACCATGATCTCCAGATAGGATTATTAATAAATTAAGTTATCGAGTTAATCCACGTACGATAACTTAAACTCCCTAAATACATAATGTATTTTATTGTGGGCACATAGTAATTATGTGTATTATTAATTCACATGTAAATCCATAAAATTAAGACTTAATCCTTCACTCTCGTATTAGTTGTATCGAGGTTCACTTTCAACATATTTAATAATATTATTAAGTAATTATAATTAAAATTATCTAATATTTATTAAAATGATTTATTTTCTTTAAAATTAAATTTGTTAGAACAGACCGCTGCTCATTTGACACTCTAAAAATATACATTTTAAAGAGTTATTTTCCTAAATTTCTTAACGATTCACCTTCTTTTAGTAAGCACAAAAAAAAGGCATTTTTTTTTCCTTTCTTCTTTTTTTAGTAAGCATAGAAACGTTAATTTCATGCGGTAAATAGAAAGGCAAAAAAAAAAAAACACACTTACAAAAATTTAAATAGCTCTCCATTTTTTAATATTACAATAAATGCTCCTCCACCTCCCCTACGAAAAGCCCCAAATCTTTCTTCCATTTGGATGCTGTGGCTTTCCTCCGCGGCCTTTCTGCTTCTTTTCCCTTTGATTTCTCTTGTTTCTTCGCGGAATCGATTAGATCAGAGAAGGGAGGTGAGAAAAAGACGAAAGGTAAGATTTTTCTTCGCCTCTTGAGATTAAAATTGTGGTTTTTTGAGTATTTTCTGCCACAGCAATTTGGTGGTTGATTCACGCCGCATCAATGCTTTGCCTTCCGTGATTGTGCTTCTGGCGATCGGTAGGATTCTTATTGGCTTGAGTTCCGATTTGTTTCTCGCTGTCGATTCTGCATATTCTTCACGAGATCTGCTCTTGGTGAGACCTTGTTGACCGTCGTGGTGATTTTTTCCCCCTGTTAATCCCAATCGATTGTAAGAAGAATATGACTATCAGCGAACAATTTCCGATGATTTCGATTTTTTCTTTATGAATTTGGTTGAGATTGATGAATCGATCCAAATTGATTGCAGAGCGAGAAACCACATAATCTGAAATCGTGGTTGGGGAACAAAACAAGGTACGATCTTGAACGCTTGAAAAGTATTATACATTGTGCAAAATAATGGATCTGCAATCAAGATTCTTGGATGAACATGAGAACCGAGCTGCATTTTTTATTATTATTATTATTATTCAGATGTTAATTCTTCTAATAAGACTAGTGAAACTATTCCATGAAAATTGCAAGAACTTGTGGAATCTGATTGAGCTGCCATGTAAAAGGCCTGAGATAGGGTTCTTGATTTCTGTCATGCAAATGCAAAAGTAGTTTTAGAACTCTTATAACCTAAAACATGGTTATCACTCATTGTTATCCAAAAAAATTAGTTTACTTGGAAGGAAGATATGAAGAAGAGAAAGAATCTCAATACATAAGTTGTTTGATGTTCTACGTAGTCTTTGATCTCCATATAGACTGTTTTTATTAGCACACATACTGATGGATAAAAACATGGTAATCACTCCTTGTTATCGATAAAAGTTAGTTTACTTGGATGGAAGATACGAAGAAGAGAAGGGATCTCGATACATAAGTTGTTTGATGTTCTACCAAGTCTTGGAGCTCCATATAGACTGTTTATATTAGCACACATACTGATAAAAAAAATACATGACTTTTCAGGCAGCTTGTTTGTTCAAGATGTAGCCTTGAATTACTATTCTATCACTCTTCTAAATTAGTTTCCATCTTAGGTTTTGATAATTCTCTCACTGTTCTATCTTCTTCACCTTTTATCCCAGTTTCCACTGTGCTCATTTGCATCGCGACAATGAGTTCTACCTGCCTCGCATGTCGTACCATGGGTAGCCCATCGCCGTCGTTCAGGAGCTACTCCGTTTCAAGTTCAAGCTCAGAGGATGAGGGACAGTGCATTGCTCTCATTGCCTGTTTGGCTCGCCGGGTCACTGTGGCTACCACCAGGTCCAATAATGCTATCTCAACCTCCAAAGTAGCTCCGCTGCCGATGGTGGCAAGTAGTCAAGGTGTGGCGGGAACTCCACGGCTTCAGCGCAGCCGAGCCATGAGCAGGGACCAAGTCAGAAACTGGAATTTCTGACCATGCTCAGATACAGGGAAAGCCCACCCCCACCCCTACCCCCATGTATATTTTGGCCACCAGATTGCGTTTCTGTATATTTTCTTTCTTGCATTTGGATCTTTAGTAGTTATGTTGTATTGCAATTGCATTTTGGTCATCACCTTGTTTTGCTGGGTGAATTGCTTTGTCTGTTCTTGCTTGTAGGTAAACTTCAGTTTATTGTTGGACTCTCAGTCAACTCTAGTACCCTTTAGATCTATCCGGCACTTAATTATGTTTCATTAAATCATAATTTTATATATAATAATAACTAAATTGTAATATGAAAAAAATCACTTGTATAGATCTCTTTATGGTGTTGGACTCTATCATCTATCATTGTTAATTAATTTTTGAAATCCTCTTCTCCATGTGTATATTTATTATATTGGCTGAAGTATTTATTAGTATTCATCTAATACATTAAAACATAATTCTTTTTAAACTTATTATATTAAAATGCTCCTTATCAATTTATCAAAATTATTTTATATTAATCAAAATGGCTTTAAAATTATTATAGCAAACACCCTTTAAATTTTTGTCCAATAATATAACAAAAGTTAAAATCATACATTCATGATTTTCTTTATTTATTTAATTTTAGACAGGGAATTGACTTCTCCTTAAAAGTTACTAATATGATATTGCTAAGTGCCAATTAATTATTCATGCCCAACTAGATCCTACTTTACAAATGATTTTATTTTATTAAAAAAGCAACTTTTCTCCAGCAATGTATAACAAAAATTACATTTTGCACATAAAATTTTTTTAGTATATAAAAAAAACGACAAAAAAATATATATTCATTATATTAACATCAACCTTCATTCTCTCATATTTATTCTACTATTAATATCCTTTATTATAAAATTCACGTAATCCGTACACATTATATTTTTATTTTTAATTTTACAGTATTAATTTTAAATTTTAAAATTTTTAATAAAAAATACATCACCAGACATACCCACACTAGTGACGTTTTTTCATTAAATTGGATGCTTTCAATGAATTGAACGCGTTAAATGACACGTAAGCGTTAACTTATAAAAATATTGATTTTAACACCAGCAATTATAACAATCAAATTAATTGAGTACAGATGTTATTAGTACAGGTGTTTACCAAAAGAAATTAATAAAAAAAAATTCTAAAACATTTTACACCCATCTGTTTTCTTTTATAAGAAAAAACAGATTTATAAAAATTCTTATAATCACACAAAGGAAAATTAAGTCAAAAAGGCGAGAAGATAAATTACCATAGCAGGATCCTGGCTCAGATGGTGTTGGCTTAATCTGTATCAGGATCCACATCGACGATACCAGGAAGTGAATCAAGAGAGTCTGAATCAGAATCATACATAGGTGCTGGTTCTATTCTCTTATCGAGCACATCTGTGCCTTTATAAACATTGGGAACACTAGTATTTTCATTTGAGAATGACCCTATTTGAAGCTGCTTTCCATCGACTAGAGAAGCAGCTGCCATAGTTTTGTCGGAAATCGTTCCTACTTTCACTGGAGCTCCTGAACTACTGGGGTATTCCCCATTTGTGGTGCCAGATATCTTGAGATTATTGTTCTCGGTTTCCCTTTCATTCGTTTGTGCAACATAGGCAGCAATATCGCCTTCATTAGAAGCTTCATCGATGTCAGCTGCAACGATAGTCTGCACATTGATGTCTCCTGCATTGCTTGGCCCATCAATATTTATTCTTGATGATTCTCCATTACTCAATCTGAACTCTTGATCTTTATTCAAGCCAACTGCATCTTCCTTTGTGATAGGAATGTGTGAAAGCTGAACAGGTCTCTCGTCTTTGTCGTCACCACGAAGCCAACCATTCAATACTTCATCACCACTATCATCGTCCATACCATTCTTCCTTGCACCTACATCGCCTGTTGGAAAACTAGACGTGTTTAGATTCAGATGACCATAAAATGTATTTCCCTGATACCTCTGACTGCAAGCTTTAAGCGTGGAGCTCCTAGAATCTTCGGTATGTATTAAAGGAAGTGCTCGAGGGTGGATAAGAGGTTCCAAGGACAGTAGTGCATCTTGACAGCAGGCAGCAAGCTTTGTTCCGGTTTCCAATTTTCCTGCAAAAACACAAACATGAGAAGGAAGCGGTTGTATTGTAGAATTGGGCAATCTCATTCTCCTTTATCGCCAATCATGGTGTCAGCAAGCCAATAAACAAGAGGTAGTGGCAAAAAAAAATGAGGAAACGAAGAGGAAATGAGAATGATCAGGAGAGGTGTACAGGTTAGATGCTTAATCTAGATAAACGGGCAATGGGTCGGTGGAGCTCTGTAAAGAGATGCTTCAAGGAAGCTTGGGAGTACAACATTAATGACAATCTGATATTATTATTATTATTAGTCTAATACAAATTTCTCACAATCCACATTTTAAATGATATTTTGGTAGTAAATGAAATTTAATGCATATGCATACCCCTGCGAAAAATTTCAAGCCCTTCTGACAAGTGAGGAGGCCGGGCATGTGATGCAGAAAGCAGAGATGCTAAGAGAGCTCGTAAGGCCGCAAGCTGAAAAGCAACTATGGGGTCAGTTGATTCAGTTTTTCCAACTGAAGACTTCCCCCCGCAAGCCCATCCTATATCGCAGGCATTTTTAGCTACCGTAATCAACAAATGATCCACACCTGACCGCCAACATTCTGATCTCAAAGAACCACCCTAGCACATTGAGACAATGACACAAGTCACAGAAGATAATTTCACTGACTTAACCATAATTCATGTAAAGAAAGTAAGAAACTAAGGGAAGAACATCACATATATTACATTTGACAGAATAAAGCACATGATAAGAGTAAAGCGCGTACCACCGTCAGAAGAGCTTGCAGTGCTTTAAGTGCAGCAGTTTTTACAGAAAGAGGGGCAGATGGTTTTAAGCTGATTACAACATTCTGCTTATGGGAACCATCTGGGAGTTGTGTTGCTGATTCAGAGAAATGTTTTCTTTTTCTTAGGCGATTTTGTGTAATAGCCTGATCAGGCTCTCCAGACAATTGCTGATTTGATATATGTGTATTGCTTCTAGGATGATCATTCAGATCAGCAGAAGCATTGTTGACTAGCTCTTGAGCAAGATACAAACTCATTCCTAATTAAGATTAAAACTTGCAAGTTAGTAAAAATTTAATATAATCACTTGCACATAATATTATAATGCATATGCAAAAATAAATAACAGTAGTAGAGAAGTCCCAAATACAAAGAAACATGACCTTCAGCATTTGCATAATCGATGGAAAAAGCAAAGGAAGAGACCTCAACTAATTGCACTATTTTTTTGGACAATTGTCAGATCAACAAAGTAACTTATTTGGTGGTAGAGACACAAACACTATCCAAGGAAAAGAGAAAGGGAAAGAGAAGTGCAACACAATGTACCTTACTACAAATTATGAAATCATAGTCATCTTCATACAATTTTTTTTTTAAATAATTCTTCATTTTCCACAACAATCTCATTCGAGCCCATATTTTGTTGAAATATGAATAGATTGTTAAGTTAACCTCCTCAATAAGTAATTGAGTGAAATGTTGCAAAAGCTATAAACAAAGCCAGTGTGGATGGCAACTACTTACCAACTCCCATGGATCTCAATAAGAACCCCATCGCTGAATACAATTTTATCCTTAGAGATGGTACTATAGCTTTCCTGGAATACTGTGTCAGAATACGTGCAACAGCAGCACCATGTGGTATGAGTTGGCTGCAAGTAAGTCAAAATGAGAGCACAAAGCCAGGAAACTTTACTAAACTAAAGACAAACTGCCAAGTAAGTCAAAATGAGAGCACAGAGCCAGGAAACTTTACTAAACTAAAGACAAACTGCCAAGTATATACTATCACTCATAGCATCACAACCTTAATCGAAAGATGAAACAGATTCTACATGTAGTAAATAGTCACCACAGAACAAATGGCATTTTCTACAAGAACGTCAAATGCAAGTATACACATTGAAGAAATATATTAATTCAGAGACTGGAACAATAACAAACAAACTAGAGATAGAGGACAATAGAATCAGTTCTCACCTCCTAACTCCCTTTACAAGGGCAATTAAAAGACGCAAACAACCCAAACGTAATGCTGGAAATTGATTCAATACAAGTTCTTGATTCAAGACAGTTGTGAATCGAGTTAAGGATTCATGTGATGAGTCATCCACCGTAAGCACTTTATGAATCAGTGCAAGCAAAGGCGCAATAGGAATCTTTACCTATGAAAATAACACAAAAAATGATAACAATATTAAGGTATTTAAGTCGTACAGTGGTTAAGTTGTAATGTGAATGTATCAAACCTGAATAGTATAAGGCCTAGTAAGCATCATGCAACAACACTTAATCAGAGTGCCAACTACAGGGACTACCAAGTAGCGAAATCTTTTTGTTGGTTGATATGTCACATCTTTCAATAATGATCGTATGCCCAACTCCGAAGGGGGATCCTTTCCAGGTGGAATCAATAATCTCACAACTGAAGAACCTTTTGTTTCTGCACATTAATTAGATTATTTGTGTTCTCACAATATCAAATAGAATACAGAATAAAGATATTCAATCTTACCTCCTTCCAGTGTTTGTAAGGGATCATTGAGAAGAATATCTATCTCTATTATAATTTTTTGCATCATAAGAGACCAGGTATCTTCATCACCTTTGGACCTGGGGAGAAGTGCCAAACAAGTGGCTATTTTCTGGAAAAGGAGATAAGAAGAGTGAATAGAGAAAAGCATGATTTCATTTTATGTAAACCATGAGTTCACTTAACATAAAGGGTTAACACATGAATATGGGATAGCCTTGAATATTTTTTTACAAATCTAGCACACCCTTTCAATTTTTTTCTAATTTAACACAATGATTAGAATCATTAGTCATATTAAAATTTAGTATCCGACATTACTCCATCCAGTTTGTTAAGATTGTTAATTTGGCATCCACATAGCACTTTTGCCAAATGAGCAAGTAGCAAATGAGGTTTCTTAAATGTCATTAATCTAGTTTGCTTAAAAGTCTAGCATATAGTTGAGATGTTATGTCAAGTGAAGAAAAACCCTTTTTTAATGTTTCGCACATTATGAGATTTCAGATATACCTACACTGCTTCATTTAATGACATTTTCATTATAATCTAGGATTTTCCACCATGTCAAACAAATCTCCGCAGCTATATCATTACCACTTCTAACTATCAAAATTTAATGGAACTTAAGCCAAAGAATTCTAAAGTGTACATAAGAGATCCTGTAGTATAATTAATGTTTGAGTAGATTATATGAAAAGTAATTTTTAGTATTGCATGGATCTTGATATCTATTGCAGATTCAGGGATATAGATTCTTCGACTAGATTGACAAGATAATATGTGATCTAACATTTAATGTGATATATAGCATGTGTTAAAATTTTGAGACCAAAAGAGAAATGGAGATATTAAAATACACTAAAGAAATAGTGAAAAATAGTGGCTAAATAAATGATCATTAAAATTAGACTTATTTGTTTATTCTATTATTGATAGTGATTTGAGCTTGTCATGTTACAAGTAGAAGTAGAAGTGACCGCTCAATGCAACATTTGTATGTGTTTTAAAACTTTTTTACCTAATGTATTTGGTCATGTCATCTTATCTCAGACTGACTCCTGTATAATAGTGTGTTGGATTCCTCCTGAACTAATTTTATAGTTATATGAGTTTGTATTTGGGATATTGGGCTAGATTTTTAAAACCTTACATCGGTTGTACTAAATTTGATAAAATTTATATTGGTCATGATAGATTGATAGTATTTATATTGCTTGTGCTACATTTGATAAAACTTACAAACAAACAAATCTACCTCAAACCCGAACCAATGTCAACTTGCCAAGTTGGCAAAGTATTGTGTGAATGTCAGATCAACATTTGAATGGAAACTAGACAAATTAATAATCGATTCTAGATTTTAATACAAACCCCAAATGTTATGGTAGATTCAAGACAAATGAAATGCTATGTTAGATTCGAAAGGTTGTGTATATATATGTATTAATCCTATCATGAAGAAGAAGACAGGCAATGGCAAATTGACAATAATGCAAAACGAGCAATAATATGGTCAACAGAAGCACCACTTACCTTTGATAAATTTGCATTATATCTTGATGATACAATCTTCGAGACAAGAGCAGCTTGAACCTAACATAGCATCACCATAGTTAGCACTCTTGGGGCTATCAGATAGGAAAAGATTACTAATGCATTGTCATTACACAAAATAAGAGTTGCTTCAAAAACACAGAACTAGTGAAGAATTATACAGAGTTTATTAAGTCGAAGCCAATCTTACTAACTCTTATGATTTAATGTTCTTTCACATTATGCATACAAGGGATGTTTTTGTTTGTGCACCAGATTTAGCAGTAAACAAATTCATATACCAATCACTTCCCTAAATTCACTGTAAGCACATGACACTTTGACATTTACATCAATGTTGTGCTCACACCAACCTAGCATGCTCATCTAACCAGGAAAGTCTATGAAAGTTCATCCCTACCAAGCAGAAAATATTCCAGGAGTAGACTCACATTGTCATAGTGCCGGTGCAATGAAGGAAAGAACATCAGGATGGTACATAACAATTCAAGAACTACTTCCTGCAGGGAGGAAGACAACGGAAAATAATTTCACATCACAAATAGATGGAGAAAAGAAGACTATGATCCAGCAGGGGATGTTATACTTCATCTGATCCATTCTCATTCAACAACTCGATAATTGGCAGTATAACCTTTCCAGCAAAAGCTATTCCATCTTTCTTTAAGTTGGAAAAATCAGCCAGCCTAATATCATGATAGTCATATTACTTTCAAGAAAAGGAAATAATTGAATTAAGCGTTAATAGTATAAAATATTTATTAGTATAATAGAAACAATGAAGCTACATGGGATTATGACAACAAAACATATCAGGTGGATTCAACGATAGAAATGAAATAATTTAAAATAACAATAGAATCTGAATTACACAGTCATGCTACTATGAGACAAATAAATAAGACAAAATTATATTAATCAAGGAATGAGGATGTGGGTTTTTATGATCCGATAGTTTCAGACAAACCAGTTAAACCAACTGAGGATTCATTACTGTATCAGCTCAGCATGCATATAACAATGTGGTTGCATAAATCCAAACAGCAAATAAGAACTAAAATTAAACATAAAACCCACAGTGACTTAAAATAAATTCATAGAAGATATATATCTAACAATTCATGGAAGATACCGCAATGGCTCAAGACACTCAAACATAACCCAGAAGGTAAAGCAAAAACTAATTGAAACAATTAGATTGACCAATCGGTTGTCCATGAGTAAACAAAAAAGATAGGAAATGCTAGTCAATAGTAAAATTTAACAGCAGATAAGAAATTGCATGTCAACAAACCTGGTGAACAGATCAGATAATGCAGCACAAGCTGCCGTTCTTACAAAACTGAAGCTGGATGGAAGCTGAGCACAGCAAACAAATGTGAAATTAAAAAAACAAGGTTATATGGGGTCGCATTTTCTCATTAGCATCTAGGAAGGTGAATGAAAGTCCATGCCCTCTCAAGAACAAGTAGCAAACTGAATGATAAACATAATCCTATCCCTATTTCGATCCTTGAATTATCTCATGCTATCAAAATTTAATTGAAACAACACACAAACGACAGAAATGTTGCATATTAAGTCAAAGAGCTATATATTCATTTCCAACACAGGAAATCAATCTCTCATATCCCGTACTAAACACATAAAAATTTGACAAATATAATGTCAAAACTGGAGAGTAAACACCTAGATCTAATGTGAAAAAAGATCTTCAGTAAATGATGTAGTCTTGGATAACATTTTACTTCAAATGTTAAGACAGACACATAGTTGAATTGTCAAGTTGAAATCCTCCATTAATCTATATATAATGTAGACTGAAGATGGCTGAAGGTTTGTGATTTAATAGGGCATATTCTGACATTGTTTTCAACCAAATTTATATGCTGACAACTCATAAGTTATAACTGAATTTGTATAATTGGTGTTTTGGTTAATTA
The DNA here is from genome assembly GCA_037177415.1 of Kaempferia rotunda. Lineage (NCBI taxonomy): Eukaryota > Viridiplantae > Streptophyta > Magnoliopsida > Zingiberales > Zingiberaceae > Kaempferia > Kaempferia rotunda. The sequence continues at coordinate 12,343 of JBAMIB010118903.1, forward strand.
CTCAATTGATGATTAGCTAATATATATTCTACTTCAAGGGAAGCCAACTAAGCTCATCTCTATAATCTCTTAAGCCATCAACAACAGTGCAAGGGTTGACAATATTGATCATGTCACATTATCTAATAAGACGATATCACCTAAAGCATGAATTACTTTAACAAAATCTGAAAGTGACACCACAGAAATAAATATGTAACTAAGCAACACGACTTCTTATTTATTAACAAAACTAATTTTTAAGCACAATGTTTCTATCAATCAGCTTATCTTATTATCTTATTTTCATATAAATCAGAGTTTTTTTAAGAAAAAAGTAATAGCTAACTAGTTCCACATAATTTTATAAAATGCAATATTGATAAAGAAAAGACAAAATTAAATTACAACGACATGACACAGATAGCTAGCCTATTTAGTGCACATGAGCTTGTGCCTGTCCTTTGTTTTAACAAAGGGTTAACATGGTTGAAACACATGGATGCATTTTCAAAATTAAGCATCCTAAAAAAATAGACTTTACTAACTGAAAATATAATTTTAAAGATCAATGAAAACTGATTTCAACGACAAGCATAATCACAGTTACAATGGTTCATACCTGAATAATTGTTAGTAGCTTCTGGAACCAAACAGAATAAGATGCTGTGAAACGATCAGAGCTGCACTCTCCGCAACTCACCCCCAGCAAAGACACGCCCACACAACATTTGTCTGGCTAAAAAAAAAATAAATCAAAACAACAAAGAAAATGAGTTGCTAATAATATCCAGATACATTAATAAATAGGTTTCAATTATGAAAGATTTGATCATACACAACATACAGCCACGACCAATGTAACAAGGTACTCGGCTTACTTTCTATTATCTAAGCAACCACAAAAAAACAAAAAGATAAAACCAAAAATTGCTTTTTCTTTTAGAATAATTCCTGTTTCAGATGTGAAAACATCACAAATCCACGACTCGCATGCAAAGATTGATATTTGAAAACTGACAGACTGTATAAAAAGCAGTATGAGAAACTAGTTCGTACACAATGTTAACAATATTCCAGTGAGAATAGACAGTGACTACGGTCAAATCTTTTGAAAGTGCAAAACTTTCCAATACCCAAAACTCTCGACTACATATTAAGCCGGTAGGACGAGTGCAATGAGATACCATTTTACTGGATGCCAACGAGATGACGCGTTCTGTCCAGGCATCCATGGCGCTGCGCCACTCCTCGACCAGCTTCGCATCGGAGGGATCATGGACTTGCTCGTCGAGGAGGCCGTAGGTTTTGATATCAGAAAGGAGGATGGAGAGTTGGGAGAGGTCTGGAGTAGGCCGGCTCTCCTCAGGGAGGTACTCCCTCAATAGAAGCCGGATCCTCATGGGCTTCAACCGGAGGCCCTCGATGTTCACAGGCTGGGCGATGCTCGCCATCGAAGGAGAGAATTGGAAGCGGCGGAGAGGAGGCGATGGGTTAGCAGGAGGGAGCAGGGGAACGAAGCAGCGGGGTTAGGGTTTAACGAATAAATCGAAGAATAATATATTAAAATATTTTTTTGGAAGAAAAAAATGATAATTAATAACTAAAAAAGGCACAATGGGGAATTACAATTATT
>JBAMIB010119109.1:0-13951 GCA_037177415.1 Kaempferia rotunda
CAGGCAAAAGTAGAGCCTATTACCAAAGGCGCGGCTAACGGAAAATATGAGAAGACAAAGATCAGGATGGATCTCCCAAAAAAAGGACAGAACTATAGGCAAGAATCACAGCAGACAGAAACTAGATCTTACTCTTCAACATTTGTAAAATGGATAAAAACCAGAAGCCTTAATAAGTCAGAAACCCCCAAACGCACAGGTAAAAAAAAACATCAAAAAGTAATGGACTTAGCAACGGAAGCCGTGAAAATTCGCTACCTTGCGATGGTGCCTGCGATTGAACAGAGAGGAGGCCGCCGACGCCGCAACTTGGATTCGAAGGGAAGGGATAGGGCGAAGAAGCGCATATAAATGGCCGACGACGACAACCTAATTACTAAATCAGCCCTGAACGTCAGAGAAAATGACGAAAGTGGCAACGCGATCATCGGGCTAAAATGCCCGAAACCCGGTAGGAATAAACCGATCCGCGTTTGCTGATACACCACCGTGTTTATTTAGAAATATATTTTTTGACTGCAAAAACTATTTGGTTTTGATATTTTTATTAATCAAGGTGTAAGCTTTGTTATCACACTTTTTATGAACATGAGTATCCAGCATAATCTTCATTTATAGTGATTCTAATGACAGTGTAATGGTTAAGATATAAAAAATTATCATATAATTTATAAAGTAGAAACTTAACACGTTTGAACATGTGTTTTTTTTTATGTTTTAACCATTTATACTAGTAGCTAATAGTATTTACTTCATATTAACACCAAAACAGATTGGCATAACACTAAAAATGAGTAAATCACCTTTCACCATATTTTAAACATTTATAGTGTCCTAAGATATTTTAAACATATTTTAAATCACCTTTCACCATATTTTAAACATTTGGAGTGTGACTGACCTTTGTGAGAGAGTCTTGGAAGCTCGGAAATTGTGGGGCTAGTTTGCTAACAGAGAGATACAAAATAAATGTAGATAGTTATAAAGAATACAAAAAATGGTATCATTTGTACAAGTGTCATAGTACAAGTAAAGAATGCAATCTATGCATAAGTAATAAAACGACAAGCAAATTAATGAAAAAAAAAAAAATCAAAATCAGTGATTTTTTTTTTTTTTTATGTACATAGCCATCCAAATGGTTCTCTATCACTTCCAACATATAAGGAGACCTTAGAATAGCCAATACTTCTTTCTAGGCTTGGGTTGCATACGGAGATCTGTAGAAAAAATTGAATGCAAATGCTATTAGCAGACAGCAGCGATGTAAAATACCATCTCAAAATGGTTGATTGATCGATAACCTCGTAGTTCGTAGATGGAATTATAGTGCACCTCGGACCAGAAACTCAGCCATAGCTCTGGAATTTAGAATAAACAAATAAATAAAACATGATGCACAAAGAAATTAAGGCAATAGTTGTGGCATTCTCAGGAAAAAGAAAACTGAAACAAACTTTTGAAAATGAGCTTTCTGATTCACCGACTTCCTAGATCCTACCACTATCTGTATCCTATTAAGGTTGTATCGAATAAATAAATAAAACATGATGCACAAAAAAATTAAGGCTCTCAGGAAAAAAAACTGAAACAAACTTGCGAAACTGAGTTTTCTAAATCACCTACTGCCTGGTTCCTACCACTATCTTAACCCTATAAAGGACCATGTCTCAATCCCGAAGAAGACCTTCTGGCATCAACACCAACTGATGGCAATATGGTATAAGAGTCGATGCCCCAGCTGTCTTTGCTGTGCAGGTTCCTCAGACGCCTTCTCAACGAATGTCTACAACTGGGAAAGAAGAGAACACCAAGAATGGAGTTCTGTACCTGTATCCTTATGCTAGGAGTTCTATGTTAAAAGTTTAAGGCAGATCAGATGGTTGAGTGTAAGATTAGACCCGTCTTAAACAAAACACAGATACTGTTGAACAATTTTGTATGATTGGTTGTCATGATTACTTTTCGATCAGCAAAACATGACTATCAACTTACTTTAGCGCTGAAGAATCAGAGTCAATTTAAAATGAGATTCAAGTGATTGCATGCATGGGTGAATGAGCACGGTAGATACTGTCACAAAAGTTTGTGAAGTCGCTAAGGCTCATAGGGTCATTAGATACCATATTGACTCAGGAATTATTATTTTTCTAACACAGCTCGATTAGTAGCGCAAAATAATGTGATTAAAAAAAAAATCACTTTTGCAGGCTTAGTAACAGAAAACAAACTTCACATTTTTCTAATTTTTTTATCATAGTTAAAGTACTGGAAAGAATAGTGCAAAAAAGAAGCAACACTGCTAATAGAAGTATGCAGAATTACCTCTTTGAGGTGCCTGATTTTGTGGCATAATCTCAATAAAAGACGTATCTCTAAATGAAGTTAGAAGGCATATTTTTGCTTGAAACTGCACATAGATAAACAAAATTACTTTTTATCAATATTGATTAATGCACAAAGAATCTAGAATAACTAACATAAATTGCTCATATTACAACTAGATCTTCCAAGAAATATTTTGGTCAAAAACAAATTCTCAAATCAATTAGAATACAAAATCAGTCAACTATAAAAAGAGACATTATTTAGGTAGTTCTATTGCCAGAACTACGATAAAGAATGTCAAACTTAAGTGTCCATAAACATAATTCCGCATTGATCTCACTCATTCTTGTCACTCAGGGAACAAAAGAACGGTAATGTGGTCATAATTGTTTGGAATAAAACTAGAGAGTACAAATAGGTATGGATGAACTAGTGACAATCAGATTACCACATGTGAAATTCAAACAGTCATCCATGAACTCCTAATAGCTATTGTTATTTATGTTAGCAGCACTATCAATTTACACAGGGCCAAGGGGTAAAAAGTTCACTTCATGAGAAGCCATCCATATCGAAGATAGGCCATCCATATAAGGATAAAAAATGAAAATTTGCCAGTACATCATAATATAGAGCAGGCTCTGATAACTTCAGAGTAGTTAAAACTCGAAAAGAGTCATTTGCGCAGCTAAATTCCCTGACTGTTCCAAGAAAGAGGATAAGATTTAAATTTCTATTGCATTGCTGACTCAAAATTAAGGTTCCCCATAGAAGAATGTGTCAATTAATCTTTCAATCAATAAACATCGTGTCAGAATTTGGCAGGTGCCAATGCTTGAAAAATAACAAGATCAGCAAGAACAAGAATGTATCAGAACATAGTAAACATTAGTGCAGGATCAGTATCATTAAAATAAACCAAAATCTATATACCTTATCAGCTGCAGCTTGTAAGGTAACATGATCTCCCCATTCACCGGATCTGTATAATACTATTACATCAATGACCTATACTAGTAGATCATCCATAAAGAAATACAGAGAGAATTTTTCATTTTTTTAAAAAGCAAGCAACCAGCCACTAGGCAGACTCCACAAGGCATAGCGAGAACAAGATGTGGGCAGGCTTTAGCCTGATTCATTTTTGACATTGTTAAGCCAGCACTTCCTAACCTCTAAATTGATAAAACACTGAACCAAAAATGTAAATTAGTGTAAATGACTTACTTGGACATTTTCTTATAATAACGCTTGTACTTCATGGGTACATATCCTTCATAGTAAGAGCGGAACTCCTTAAGCTGCATTATAAAATGATTAAAAAAAAGAATGTAAGAAATCATAAACACTTTTATTGTTCCTTTGAAATACAACAAAATTAAGACAACCTTCTTATAAATTAACGAAACAAGACCAGAGCAAGGGTACCTTAAACAACCCGGATAATTAGATATCAATCAGAATTTTCTATCAAATATAATATTTTATAATAAAAAAGGCTTTAAAGTAGAAAAGTAGGAACTCTTCCATTAAGCTGAATAATAGAATGGCATAAGCTACTCAGAGTTATAGAAATGCCACAATAATCCATAATGATAATAAAAAACTAAACCAAATAATATATAAACAGAATAAACTTAGTCAAACCTGCTTCACTATCTCTTTACGAACATGCTTGTGATATTCTGCAGACCTGTATAGCTGATCTGAGAGTGCCCGAAACTTCGATATGGAGAGAACATTAGTAGGCATTGAATCTTCCTAGATCATATGTTATCACTAAAAAAATGAAGTACCAAGTAGATACCTGACAATTGCCATCTCCGGAGACCTTAACTTCATATAGGCCATAAGCATTTAATCTGGCATAGAATATAATTGTCAGTGTTAAATCTAATAAAACAAGAAACGATTACAACTTATCCTACAATTATACACATTTTTTGGGTGTTAATCACATATATGAACTTATATAAATTTTCAATTGGGCTTGTCTGTCAAAATAATTTAATAAACGCAAACATAAAGCTGATTTTGTCAACCAATCAAACATTCTTAATTTAAATATATATTATTACTTTAAGAGAGAAAAGTTTCTTTCTATCCCTCCTATCTACCACTCTCTCCCTTTCTTCTCTCTTCAACTCTCCCTCTTCGCCCAAAGTTTCTTTCTTTCCCTCATATCTTCCTCCATCCTTCTCTTCTCACTTTCTTCCTAGGAAGCAATGACCATTGTCCTTCTTTCTCTCTTCCTCGCTTCTCTCCTCTGACCTCTCTCTTTTTCTCATCTCCCTTAGCGATGCCGCCCTTTTCCTTTCTATCTCAATTTCTCTCTTATTCTATATAGGTTGTCTCCCTTCCTTATAATTTAAAGTGGGTAGCATATATCATGGAAAAGAAAACAACATTATAGTAGAGCTTATAAGAGGTTTTAACTGGAGGAAATTAGAAAAGCATGCAATACAAGCATCACAACTATAAGCATCTGTGTGTAGGCAATTAAAAATTTCCAAGCAAGGAAAAGAACCTCTGAAAAAGTCGCTGGTGATCTAGACTGGCATCACTAAAGCTTGGGAAGAATGAATTTACTCGTGGCACGTGCTGCCAGAATATCAAATGTTAGAAGTTTAAAGTTACTTAGGAAAAACTAATTGAAACAAAAAAGACAAATATCAAACATACATGCAATTTCATCTGCTTCCATAATGTTTCTATACATAAAAGGACTCACAACCACAATCAAACATTGACTAATTCACATAGTATCCAAAAAGCAAGAAACAACATCATACAGGCACTGAAGACAAATTGGAAAGGCGTCTAGCAATGGCATTGTCTAAATTGGCATATTCTTCTGAGAGAATGAGTGCAATCGTCCTATCATCCTTAGTGTCATTCTCGTAACTGCGTAATATATTTGTTGAAGGGCCAGCTTCATTCTGATATATACGTGCCATATGCACCTGGAGAATAAAATGGTTTCATTATGAAAAAGCACGCTTACAACATAGACCATGAGATAATATGATGAAAAAATGGAAAAAAAAATACAATCTGTTCGTTTTCTTCTTCTTTTTCCTATGAAAAGGTGAAGAGAACTCACCATACAGATGAAAAATGAAATGAAGTCAAAATATAAAATGGAACACTATGTTCATGTTTGTTAAAATGAGTGCTTAAAAAAAGAGAGTTCTATGGCACATAGTTTCTTCAGTAATTTAATTGCCAGGTAGCTGACTGGGGTCAAAGCCTTGTTGTTGACATGTAAAAATGATCAGGTAAAAAGAATTTTGAGAAAACAGATATGATATAACTTCCAAATGACTTTTACAAAGTGGTAGCAATCTTTTATTGTTGATTAGAAAACAAGGATTACTAGATCAGATTAGTCAACATCAGTTTAATTCTCTAAATATTCATTTAGACCTAATTTATAAATTCCCAAACTACAGAAAATGCACATCATTACTTGTTTAATTTCACCAAGGGCCAACAAACCTGTCTTTTGTTGGTAAGTGCTCAAACAAGCTTTGTTGTCGACATGTTATAAAAATGATCAAGTCCCTAGAATTTTAGAAAACATTATGATGTAACTTCCAAATAACTTTCCAAAGTACTAGAAACCTTTTATTGTTAATTATAAAAGAAGAATTACTGAAGCAGATTAGTCCATACCAGTTTAATTTTCTAAATATCATTTTAGACCTAAATACATCTCATTGCTTGTCTAACCTTTACTAAGGGCTAACAAACCTCTCCTTTGTTGGTAAGTGCACAAACAAGCTTAGTTGTGGATTTGTTGTAAAAATGATCAAGCCCCTAGAATTTTCAGCAAGCAGATATCATATAACCAAATAACTTTTACAAAATGCTAGCAGTCTTTTATTGATGATTGGAAAACTAGAATTTAAGGATCAGACTAGACAACACCAGTTTAATTTTCTAAATAATATCCTTTTAGACCTAATTTATAAGTTACCAACTACTGAAAATGCATCTCATTGCTTGTTTAACATTACTAAGAGATAATAAACTTCTCTTTTGTTGGTAAGGGCACAAACAAAGATCTATTGAACCAAGATCATTATGTTTCCACTTTTTTAAGCCTATTTATATATCAACAAACTACTTTCAAAATTGTGTGATAAAATCTGCCTACAATGTTATGCTTAGGACTCTTCGGGTATGATGCCTAAGTTACTACCTTCCTCTAATACTTTAAACTAAGTTCCATATTCCTACCCCACATATCTTCTAACAATTACACCATCTTCTTGTGCTGGCTTCAAATGGACTTCTAGCTCTAAGGTCAACTTATTTGGGTAGATAATTCGGTGAATGGATTGGTGGTCAGGTGGATGACTTAGAAATTTGATCAGGTTCTTTGTTTATGGATGAATGGGCTAGATGGATAGAAAATCGAGTTGAACTTAATGGTGTTTGATCTATCATTTTGATCTGGCCGAATATCAGAAAATGGATTAGTGGGAGGGTGGATGACTTAAAATTTGATAAGATTCTTTGTTTATGGATGAAGGGACTAGATGGATAGAAAAACGAGTTGAACTTAATGGCATTTGATCCCTCATGTTGATCTGGCCAAATATGTCCTGGCCAAGGAAAGATGGATGATCTAATTTATTAAGCCCAAAAGTTCCTCTCGCTTCTCCGCATGGGTTCTGCTGTCATCTCCTTCTCCTCTTGGTTGCTATCACCAATTTCCTCTTTCTTCTGTAGTCATTAGAAAGTGTTGGGAAAATGCTGTAATGCATTATTCATCTTCCCTTTAATGTGTGTGCATATTTATCATCTTCAAGTTCTCATTCTCGTGCTGCTAGTAAATTTGTGTTACTATTTAGGAGTTTGTTATCTGCGTAAATATATCCAAATCAATGCGGGCAAAGCAAGCTAGTCCAAAGGAGGGAAAAGACCCATTCAAAACTATTACTTCCTAGCTTATAAGCACCAATGCAGTGCTGCAGCAGCATCAAGTCAAAATAAAAATTCAAAACCTTGAGCAAGTGGAGTAAGAATCATGATGTCTCACGTGTTGTATGGGCGGGCATATGGAAATTTTTAATAGAAATATAAGAACACTGATTTTGCTTGTGCAATTGGGAGGCTAGAGTTGGATACATCGCTTCAGTATGTGTGTCGTTATGATAATAAAGATCCATCAACGCTGCTACCCTCCCGATCAAACAAAGAAGCGGACAGATTGAAGGCTTGCTCATCTTGCTTATCCATCAACGTAAATAATAATAATCAGATCATCATCATCAACAACCCTTCTCTGTCCCAACTATTGTAGTTAGCTACTCGAATCTTATACCTCCGATCTGCTATAGCTCCACGACCCACATAACATTACAAATATTCATCCAGGATCCCAAAAAAATTCTCCACGAACAGGAGAAGGGAGCGAACATGGATGCTCAAACTAGAAAACTACGAGATCCTCCCAAGAACAAACAAAGACTCAAAGAGGCTAACCACAATCGACAGAAATTGAGAGGTGCAGAAACGAAGGAACCATGAGGATGAGAAAGACGAACCACAAACTTGAAAGAGGAACCCCGAACGATATGGCGACAATATCAGCAAGCAAAGCACAAGTGCTGCTCCGATCCCCCTCTTCTCCGTCTCTCCTCTCCCACCTTCCGCCGTTTGTCCCGTGCCACAGATGAAAGAACGATCCTACTCGATATTTGGGTTATTTTCGAATTTCTCCGCGAAATTTAACGCGTTTCTGGCTTGAAATATAACGCGCTTTCGGATCGTGCAGTTCTCCACCAAGTCCATATTTGTAATTATCACTAAATCCAAACACTGAAAAGAAAAATGCAAGTTTAATGAGCAAATAATGATAAAAAAATGTAGGAAATATTAAAAAAAAAATAGAATTTAGAACGAGTTTAACATTTATGATTATTAAATCCATTACCCACTTTATGGCTTTCAATAAATTTATCACGTTAGCTTTAAAAATAATTAAACTGCCGCGCAAGTGATTTTTTTTTTTTCAAAATAAAATTATTTAATAAAAATGAATAGGCTTTCAGAAAGAGAAAAAAAAACAATAAGATGAATGTTAAAAATTATTTTATTTTAATTTATCTGGTTTTTATCAGATAATCTTGCGCCTGACTTGTTGGGCTGAAATCCAGTTCAGGAGAGCATCATAACCAATTTTAATTGGGCCCGAATCCATTTACAAAATGAGCCTATGTAAAAAAGAGGATATAATAGTTGTTGAGATTGGGATTTGAACCCACGCTAATGTGGTTTTTATCAGATAATCGTGGGCCTGCCTTGGTTTGTGGCCCACACTCCAGTTTATGAACTTTAATTGGGCCGAAATCCTTTTACAAAAGAGCCCATCAATAAAAAGAGTTAAATATTGTTGAGAGTGGGATTTGAACCCACGCCCTTTCGGATCAGAACCTTAATCTGGCGCCTTAGACCAACTCGGCCATCTCAACAGACGCATATAATTATGCAGATATAATAATATACCTATGAATATTAAAAGAGCCTAATAAAAAAAATTAAAATTTGTTGAGAGTGGGATTTGAACCCACGCCCTTTCGGACCAGAACCTTAATCTGGCGCCTTAGACCAACTCGGCCATCTCAACAGACGTAAGCAGTTGTGGTGATCTTATAATATGTTGACTAATATTGAGCTAGAGTGATTCCCCAGGGTCTCATCAGTAACTGGTCGCTCCGTAAATTTATCAGGCCAAGGCAGGTCCTGTTGTTTATCCAAAAGTTGAAGGTCTGAATGCCTCGATTTACACAACTCAGCAGTGGATGATTCCTGCTGACTTCTGCTTTGTAATCTTCCTCTCTTTTTCCTGAATTCCAACTTTACTGCAGAGTTATCGTCATAGACCAGGCATTCTTCTCTGAACAAGAAAACAAAAACAATCAAGAAACGGAGGGCAATAATTCATCCACAGCACTCATTCTGGCACTGAACAGAATGCAGAGTTCTGTGGTCTCCTTTCTCTCCTCTTTGAATCAATTATGCATCCATTATTCTTCTTCTTGTTCATCATCATCATCTCCATGCAGTTATTTTCTTTGAATATATTCCGCAGTGTGAATATCATGATAAAACAAACACAAACGTGTTTCTCGCCACCAAACTACAGTCAGCATTCTCTGGCTGATGGGTTCCTGTAGGTTTATGTGTGTTTAGCATGGCCAGCCTCTCCAGAGTCAAGCATTTTGGGTGGCAGGCCACCAAACTCTCTATGATATGGATTTGCACATTACTTGGCGTGTAGTATCAGTGTTTGGGGAAGAGATTTTTCCATGGCTAATGAAGTCCTTGATGTGGACTGGAACTGAAAACATTTTGTTGAGGCAGCTTATCCATCCTCAAGAATCTGGGACGGGTTGGCGGAAACGTTAGGGGCGAACGAATTACTTTTTATCACATGATCCATCCTCAAGAACTGTTCTATTTTATTTTATTTTTCTTTTTTTTTATATAAATAATCATATTGAATAAATTCGAAGAAAAACTTATGCATGGTAAATATTCATCTCATTTAGAATTTAAATCTTGATTCTCTTATTATTTGGTCAATAATCAAAAGAATGCCCTTTTTTAAATTTTCTTTCAAAAGGTGTCCCATCCCATGGGCCATCCTTGTAAGGAAGGCTGCCATCAAGTATATTGTTTGATCAGTTTTGACTTTTGACCATCGGTTCGAGTAGATTTTGATCTATTCAATAGTATTCATGTCACACCAGTTATTATTTCATAATTATATAACACATATTTAACATGTTCAAAAATACTCACATTATAATAGTTACGATTTTATAACAGCTACAATACGAATTTGACATATTCATCTAATATTCACGTTGTAACAACTACCAAACTGTAGTTATTACAAATCATATTTATGTTGTTCAAGAATATTCACGTTGTAGCAACTTCAAACTTAGCAACTACAATTCAAACTTGTCCTGATCAATAATATTCACGTTGTAATAGTTATGAGATCATAGCTAGTACAACGTCATTTATATCAAGTACGATTTCATATATGCTATAGTATCGTTTAGGATTTAATGCGTGTGACAAAAGATGATAATATCTAACAATCTACGTAAGGACAATTGTATCATTTTATAAGAGGGTCAATAAGGCGAACCACACTTTTGATTTAAAAAATAAACACTACTTTATTGATTCAAGTTTAGGTTATCGAAGAAAAAAAAAAAAAGATGATATTGCTCATCTTAAACAGTTTAGTATCACCGACCTCATTATCAAATACAGAGAGATGAATCACGGAGAGCATTTTATCTAGTGGCCTTTTGCATGATCGAGCTTATTAATGTAATAGATTATTGTATCTATATAAGATTATGTAATATGGAAAATGTGTCTTATTTCACATTGCGTGTCGTTTTCAATCATCAATTATGCTAGTCCTAATTATTTGAAACTTGACTATAAATAAGTGTTGTTTTCTTTGGAATTATACAAATATTATTATCCAAATCAAATTATAGCATCCAACACTATTAGGTCTAACTCAAGTTAGTCCTATTTAAATGTAGTCCAATCATTTTATTAATTAGTATTTGGGTCAACTCGGTGGTTCAAGAGTCCACGTGTGTGGTTTAATTATGATTCGAACCCGGAAAATTAATTACTCATCGAACTTTCCAGAAATGGTGTTAATACTAAATTAATGAACCATTAAATTGTGTCTATTAAACTACCTTATATACATGGAAATGGGGTTATAATTAGGCTTGTCGATCGTTGTCCATTCAACTTTATTATATTTGAATGGTAAGCCGATTCAATATAAAAACATCATTGCCGCGGCGCATGCTCGGCCTTGAAAAAAAAAAATCTATAAATTAACTCAGTAATTTATTTTTCCTTCCTATAAAATGAACTCTGTCATTTATCTTTTTTTATATAATCTAATCTACTGAGGACATCTGAGATAACTCAAATGATCTTAATATAAAAAATATAATTAATTAACCTCAAGTTGTATGTGAGAGAGGAGACCCGATTACAGTGAGATCATACCTTAGATCTGTTAGTGTCTAAGTTAGTTTTGTTGTGATCAATTAAATTATGTTAGGTTTTATTAATTTTTTAATATTATGTTTAAGTATGTATGAACTTAGAAATATAAAAAGTCGAGTGAAAGACACGGCGGATGAAAATGATAGCGGGGGAAGAGAGTCGATAGGCTCGGCGCATCCAAGGGACGAGAAACTGCGGAAGAGTACACTGGCGGAGCGAGAAAGACGCGTGCGGCGGTCCGAGGGACGAGAAGCCAGGGAGAAAGCTCGCTCGAGAAGGATGGAAAATGAGTTCAGCTGAGCTCTGTTCCGGATGTCCAAGATCACACAAGCGACCAGGGCCGATCGGGGTCAACACGGGTCAAACTCAACATGAGGTTGACTTTGATTGGTTCGTGGTGCCCAGACCACCCAGGGTGTCTAGGTGGTCTGCGCCGCGTAGTCGTTGTCGGGGGGTGTCAACTTTGCGCAATTTGAGCACCCAGAAGTGGATAAAACCTTATTCCGTTGCCGTTGAAGAGCTGTTGTCGTGGCATCCACCTAGGGGCGCCCGAACCTGGTTCGGCCGCTCGGAACCTAAACAGTTAGACACTAACCAGAGTTATAAATAGAGCTCTAGTGCAGCTTATTTGATACAATACACTCTGTACAATTCATTATTTATGAGCTTTATATTTCGAGCATTCTTTTCGTGTACAAAGTTTCTCCGCCTCCGATGTTTTGTTCGAAAAGGAGATTCTTCTAATGAGCTTCATTATTCTTGGATTAACAACCTCCCCGATTGTAACCAAGTAAATCGGTCATCTCGTACTCTTTCTTGTAGTTATTTAATTTCTAATTTAGTGTGTTGATCAAGTCCGAAATATCGAGAAAGGTATTCTTCTAGTGAGCTTCATCATTCTTGGATTAACAATCTCCTGAGTTATAACCAAGTAAATCGATCGTCTCGTACTCTTTTCTTTTAGTTATTTAATTTCTAATTTAGTGTGTTTGATCATGTGTGAAAGACCCAGAATGATAATTTTTTGATTTGACAGGTAATTTACTATCTCTTATCGGCCGCACTGGACCCACAAGACCCACATAGAGTCAAATATAATATTCTAAAATGCTAGGGTCAAAATAAAAAGTCCAATGACTTACAAATGGGCCACAGAGGTATCCCCTTAATTTTACCAAAGTTATTTAACAATTTCAAATACAAAAAAAAATACTAATCATTATTTTTTGATTTTCCAGACACTTTTGAATAATAAAATCAATTTACAAAAAAACAATATTTAACCTACAAACAACACTTAAATCAAAAATTGTATATATGTATAATCGTACATTTAACCATTTAAACTAATTTTTCACTCGATCAATCCTAATTTTTCAAATCAAGCACTAATTGCACTATCGGGATTCACTGTCAAGTGCCCAAATCGTATTAATTTGTTGGATTCATCGCTATTAAGTGGCTAAATCATACCGAAAAGCTTGGATAAATTTTCATCATGATCGATCAGACTTATTCAGCAAAAATGCTAAGAATCCATACAACAAAAGTTTATTATTCAGATATTATACGTAGCAAATAACAATGGAAGAAGAAAAAAACAATCCTAGCAGCATTCTATCGATTACAAAATCTATTATCTTATATGTACTTACGAATTCATCAAACAAATTAAACTAGCACAATTCACTGAACCAATAAATTAAACACATTAACGCAACTCAATTAAATCGTAGCCTCGGTCGATCACTTATTCATCTACTCTGTCTGCTGCTATCTTTGTCCTTTCGCTCGCCGTGTGCCCATGAACTCGTACTGGAAGAGGAGGAGGAGGAGGAGGAGGAGGAAGAGAAAGAACTCATGTAACTACTATACTGTGAAGAAGAAGAGGAGGAGGAGGACGACGAAGAGAAAGAACTCATGTAACTACTAAACTGAGAAGAAGAGGAGGAGGAGGAAGAAGAAGAAGAAGAAGTTGATGGTGACGAGTAAAAACTGATGAATTGAGGATGAGGCTGAGAAGAGAAGCCCAAGAACTGTTCTTGCATGTATGGATCGAACGGAGGCCTGCTCGAGGAGAACGAGCTGCCGGCGGCGTACGTTAGCCCTGCCGCCGCCGCAGCTGCCGCTTGCTCTTCCTCTGTGCTGCTCTGCAGCAGCTGGGCGTACTGCAGCAGGTCCGGGTAGGATACCGGCGGAGGAGGAGGAGGAGGAAGAGGAGGGATTGGAGGTGACGCCGGAGGGGGGCGATGGGCGGCGAGGAGGTGGGCGATGCGGCCCTGGACGCGCTCGGGGAAGTTGAGCTTGGCCTTGGTGCCCTTGAAGCGCAGTGCGGCCTCATCGTAGGCGACGGCGGCGTCCTCGGCGGTGTCGAAGGTGCCGAGCCACACCCGCGCCGCCTTCTTCGGGTCGCGTATCTCCGCCGCCCACTTCCCCCACGGCCGCTGCCGCACTCCCCTGTAGTGCCGCCTCCGGCTCCCTGTTAACATCGAGCAGTGTTAGCAATGGGTGCTTGAATTAATGTCGACTATAATTTTTAATTAAATTATTA
>JBAMIB010119530.1:0-13941 GCA_037177415.1 Kaempferia rotunda
TGATTCCTACCTATGCCAAGCCCTCGATGGATGCGACGTCTCCGTCCACCTCACCCCCCACGGCCGCGCTGATTCCCTTGTTCCGATCCCGCCCGGTGCTCCCGGCGACGCCCCCCGCGGTCTCTGCTTCGCCTCCGCCTTCGTCCGGACCATGGAGTTCCAGGAAGCGCTTCGCATTATCTATTCTACCGGATCTCCGTCATCCCCGGTCGTGGCCTACGCCCAGCAACAGAATGACTGCTTCAGGGCGGAGTATTCCGCACTGTCAGCAGATGTGGAACCGCACATCCCGTGGGCGACCGAGGCGCTCGGCTGCCTCCCGGAGGCCGTCAACCTCTGGATCGGCAATGGGCGATCGGAGACGTCGTTCCACAAGGACCACTACGAGAACCTCTACGTTGTGGTAACAGGGGAGAAACACTTCCTCCTGCTCCCCCCAACAGAGGTCCATCGTCTCTATGTTCGCTCTTATCCGGCCGCCCAATACGTCACCTCCTCCTCCTCCTCCTCGGTAATCTCTTTCTTCTTCCAGAAAATTCACTCTCCTCGGTGTTATTTCTTCTCCAAGTATGATACCATGTGGCGTGCCGCAGGAAATGGGGAAGCTGAAGCTGGAAATGGTGGAACCGAAGATTCTTGTTCCTTGGTGTAGTGTCGACCCCTACCCTCCATCACCTGAGGTCCTGGCTGACCAGAGAACGTCTTTCCCCCTATATTTCAATGGCCCGAAGCCATTGCATTGCACTGTTAAAGCAGGGGAGATCCTTTACCTGTAAGTTCCACCTATGGCATCTGCAGTAAATCAAAAGCCGCTTCTTTAGTTAAATTTATTATTCTTTTGTTGTTGTTGATGTTTTCTTCTTGACAGTAACTATGTAAACTGTATTCTCTTACACTTCCAGTCCATTTACAAACTATCGTAAGAGAAACTTGCTTCATTCTTTGTGCATGTTAACATATTTACTATCATGTTAGGCTGATGTCTAATGAGATTCTAGGTGAACTAATTTCACCACCTTTTTCCCAATTGGATACTGAAGTTGATTTATATCTGATTTTGCAAAGAAAATGTCAATCATAATGCAGGCCAAGTATGTGGTTTCATCATGTCAGTCAAACACCTGACAGCAATGGACGGACAATTGCTATAAATTATTGTGAGTCACTGTACTAATGCTTGTATAACATACGCATCCCTGTAGCCCGACCAATTTCTGTTTTTGTTGTTCTGTTGATTTTAAAAATGTTGTCTCATGGCTTTTCCTCTTCCACTTCAGGGTATGATATGGTGTTTGATATCAAATATGCATACTTCAATTTCTTGCAATCCATCAGTTTCTCTCATTGTACCAACGAGCCTTCCAGAATGATATGCAATTCTTGTAACGTATCTGATCTTTCAGAAGATTCAGAATTGGAATCCACAAGGAAAGGATCATAAATTATAGTTGATGAGCATTCAGCTTGCACCCAATTGTTGATGGTACCATCAATCAACAAACGTTGGGTGAATGTTCGAGTATTGATTTGTGAGACATTAGTAAGGTTACCAATTTTATCTGTTGAGGGTAGTTGATTCAATACTGTTATGCTGTCTATGAAATCCATTGTTTTTAAGATTAGACTAGAGTTTCTCTGTAAGTATACATTCTCCAAACTAAAATTTTACAGGCCTCATAGAGATAGCTCATTTTGCTTGTATAGAGACCCAATAATGGAATTTCTACCTTTTAATCCATTAAATTGTATTGGCTGTCAACATTTTGGAATGCAATGAAAGGTGTTACTTCAAAAATCAATTCCTTTTCAAGGTGATTCAAAGAAACTTTTTTTTTTACTTCAAACTATTTAGTGATGGTTTGTCTATGAAATGATTGGACACTAAACTTTATTTGGGCTTTTGCAAGCAAAAATTTACTAAACCCCTGATCTCATTGTCACTATAGAAGTGTTAACAAGCATGTAACATAATGGGCTTTGTTTTGCTTCGACTGTAGTCTTTATTAGCACCCTTCTCTTTTCTTGTGTCATCTCTATGGCCTGTTGATAATACCGTGGAAATACAGAATAGCCCTTGCAGCCTTTCACCAGTGGATTAATATTTTGAGAATGACGGAGACTGTAGAGACACAATAAAACAATTTAGTAAGTCTGCTTCTTTTCGAGAAACTATTACCACTTGATATATTCTGTCTTTTGTTGCGTGAATTTCTTTCACAGCTGCTAGAATTTCTGGCTGTATATGTTCTGGAATGAACGATATACTTCGTTGTTTTTTTTCATATTTAAAGAAGAAATAATCAACTGCTTCTCAAAGTGATAAAGTGATCCTATTATTATTATTAAAGCTGTCTGTAGTGCTTTGGCTACAAGATGATGGAATTTAATGTGTGGTCTCTGCAAGCATACTTACAAGTCTCATCACATAATTTGGGGACGGACTATGAGAGATATCTAGGATGAGCGTAATCACCTTTAGCTACACTATATACTTATAAGTCTCGAATCTCCTTATCACTGTAGGAGCATTGGTAGGGATGTGAATTAGTGAATTTTTTATTTTAACACTTTAGGCCCTTTTGGCACTCCTCACTTTTAACTTTTCCTATGTGTGGCCTGTATGGTCTATTGAAATTGTAGTGGAAATGCAGAATGCTCTTTGATCATTGGTATCATATCTAGGTGGACACTCGAGAGAAATAATAAAGCCTTTTGGAGTGCATGCTTCTTTTCAACAAACTATGTACTTGAGATATCCTGCCTGTAACTTTAGTTGCATGAACTTCTGTTGTCATGCATATAATAATTCTAGCTTGCAGACTTTTGCCCTTTTTTTAACATAAAAATAGATTAATTAATTAAATACATGTTAAATCGAGAACCTGAAACAGTTTGAGTTTGTGTTTTTACTGGAGATGCTGCTCCAGGAAAGGCCCAGATACAGACTCAGGTTTTCTGATTCACATTCTAAACAAGAGGTAATCTTCTTGACATAATGAGATGGCCGTATGTTGGGTTCTTTTTGCAAGTTTAAATATTGTACTAGTACCAACATAAATTGGAATCACTTCTAGCTTCTATTCTAATTCCGTCTTACAATAACATATTTCTAATCGAAATTGAACTTTGAATTTTGATATATACATCATGCTTTAAATGGTGAATTTTGTCTATTATTAGGATCGCCTTATCTTCTCTTAATGCATTCTTGCTACTATATTACATTTTACCTCATTTTTATCAACGTTTGAAGCAACATTTAATTCCTCATGGGCATTAAATAAATATGCTTTGCCAATGAGTAATCATATAAGTCCATTATTATGTTTTTTCTTAAAGGGTAGATTAATTACCCATAATGCATATTATTTACCAGTTGATTACAATTTAGTTTTAATATATCTCATGCTCAACCATCTCTAATATCTCCATGTATGACTCCTAATAGCTCGCATCTTCAACACTCACCTTCAAACTAATCATAATTGTACACTAGTCGTAAATACTACATTCGTCCATGGGTATAAATTACCTTACACCTAACACATCTTCTCGAAAAACAGCATTATTCTTTCCCTTTTATATTATTCCATATCATAGTAAAGTTAGTTTTGTTAGGTGTTTATATATGTTGGAATAGTCGGCTATTTAGCTTTGGGATCAAATAATGCAAGGAGCATAAGTTTGATGTATCACTGTAGTATCATATGTATGAATATGGGAACCGTCACATGTATGACTAGTAATTTAGAGAAAGTTGTTAGTTTTTTAGTTTTCTTGTCACCTTCAGGAGGTTCAGGGGAGTAACATGAAGGCATGCTTGAGGGGTTGTCTTCATTGCATGCATGGGTACGTTGCCGAAGATATTATTGGTGGAGTGGTAGTTCACTTTGTCCCCACTGGAATGATATAGAAATGGGATCCTTCTTCATCCAAAAACCATAATTATTAATGTTGTAGTTCTACTTGCAATTGCATAAGGTAAGGAGTAGCGGAATGGCAAGTGTTATTTTTGAGTTTGAAGGCATTAGTTTACATTGTAGAGAATTCTGAGTTTTCTCCTGGATAGGTCACCATATTTGCAGTAATGGTCCTGCTGAAAGGCAGTCATTTTTTTTTTTAACTCACACCCAAGTATCCAGTCCTTCGGGCCGACTAATTCTGGAGATGATCGGTCCGACCCATAGAAATTTTCCACTAGCCATAGGGTAAATCTGGGAAGTGCTTGCAATGAGCAGCCAATAGTCTAACATTCTAGATTTGTTATCTCATGGGAAGAAAATGAACCGTGGTTGAGAATCAAACTATGCATGCTTAAGGGACTATATAGGCACTTTGCCGCTGCACTGTAGCATGAGGGATATAGGCAATCATATTTTAGTGAGCACAATAAGGGAGAGAGGTCATTAATCATGAATTTATATGATGGAAGGTGCACAAGTAGGGATGCTAGGCAAGGGAGAGAGTTTTTTTTTTTCCCTGAGTTTGCAACAAAGGGGGAGAGCTTTGAAGGTAGACTAAGTAGATGGTGAAGATTAAAGGACAATGGAGATTTATTATTATTATTATGACTTATGTCGTAAGTGGTGGCAGAAAAGGATATAGGTGGGAAATTTTGAGTAATTTTTATTATATATATATATATATATATATATATAACAAAGTAATTTAAAATTAAATTTCAGAAACGTATGGTTCAAAAAATGAATCATCTTTTGCTTAAAATATACCTAAATTAATTGACCAGCTTGGAAGTATTAATACAATTCTTGTCATCTTGTGTAGTGAGAACAGACTTGTAATTCATCTCTCTTGTCATAGATTCCTCTCTATTTCGACAAGAACAATGCCCTTTGACTTCACTTGATTGATTGATAACCAAATAGAGCAACACCATGCAAAATGCTTTCATGCAAAACTAAACCCAACTTTGGCCTGCATGCATATATCACTTCCATCACAAGCATTCTTTCTAACTCCATACTAAAACCTTATGTTTTTTTTTTCTCTTCAACATGTTAAGGAAATTGCTTTTACAGCTCACTCGTCCAAGGATTAGAGATCAATACGATACATGTAAAATTTGCACTTCACATGTGCTTTTCAAAGAATTGGCCAGTGTCATGTCAAAACACTGATTACAAAGGGGGGAAATGGATATTGTCTTGTTGTCTTAATTGGACCTCATAGACTCATAGTAGAATGTGTAGGAATCTAGTTGAGGCTTATTAGATGGAAGACTTACCTTAACTTTCTTCTAGAACAAGATTTTGTTACATGGTGTAGTTCTATCTCCAATAATCTAGTTGAAAGTTATATATTTGTTAAAATTTATAACTTGGACTGACAAAATTTAATTTATATATATACTTCTATTATAAATGAAAATGGTATATAGATCTTTGAAGATAAAGGTTTTTAAATTAATATTTTTGTAAGACTTAATTTCTGAAATTGTGAAAAATAACATGATAATATATATATATATATATAATGTTCTAATGAATTAATTAGATTATTTTACAAAAGGAAAGAAATAAATGGATAGACTGAAACAATAAGAATAACAAGAAGATGGGAACACTGAATAGGAACTTACAATAAATGAGACAGCATCACTAAATGTACAACTTTACCTACCAAATGCCACAAATTAATAAATGTACGTAAGGATATGTAGTATCTAGGAAAAATCAAGGAAATATTGATAGGTCCTGCATTTAATTAATGGGTGGGGTGCAACTAAGGGTGTTAAGTTGTCACTTAGGCATCCACAATTCAATCCCTAGTTACGGTGAATTTACAAGGACTTTTTCTCCAAATGAAACCCGCAAAGATGCTCTACCCGAGCGCTCCTCGATTTACCTTAAGAGTCAGTGGAAAACTTTTATAGGATCAGATTAATTACCCTAGATTTGATGTTATATAGTCCAACACTTTATTAATGGGTGGGGGTGCATAGAAAAGGGTATTCTCCTACCTAGTTGTTTAGCTATATATCCACATATTTGAATAATAAGTTTATCATGAAATTAATGTTCTTGAGGTGAAGTAGATATATTTAATTTGGCACATCCATTTTCAAACTTTTATGGCATTTTAAATGCCCTATAACAAATATACATACATTGTCAATTTTGGGCAAGGGCACACTTTGATTTGTGTCATAATACTAAGGTATGTGTTTAGCTTGTAGTTAGTTTAGTTCGTTTTGGTTGGACTATATATATATCAACTTGAGTCTGCATTGGCATTCACACTGTCTCCTCTAATGTGTTCAAGCTTTTCTCCTTACAAGAACCACCTCTATCCTCTTCGTGTGGAACCAAGATCAAAGGGTTTATTCCCTTAGGGAATAAGTTCTTCCCACCTAGGAGGCCGCTTAGTATCATGGTTTATCTACCTCCCACAAGTCCTTAGGTGGGACAACGGAGGGGCATAGATGAGTATTATCACCTTTTTACATCACAAGATCAACTACCATTCTCCATTTGTCATCATTGCCTTGCTCCCACACTCATCAATGCTAAGGTATGCATGTGTAACTACTAGCCTCCAAGTCATTGATATTCACCTCCCCTATTCTTCTCTTTACAATATGCATTAATCATTTACATGATGAATGAATACCATAGTGAGATATTTGTTGGTGTTTATGACATTGTTGATGAGAGTTACTTATGCTTTAGTTCGTAACTTCATATGTCGTTATACATGTTCAGTTGCACATTTGTGTTCACTTTATTTTCTTCTCTTATCTCCAATTTTTGTATACCTATAGTGAGTTGCAATTGAATCTTATTTCTCATATGTTTTTTTTTTCTTTCTTTTGTGATGACATCGCTTAGAATATCATGCGTATAACAAAGTCTAGTGTTCAATGGATCGATCAACCTCAAATGAAGCTTAGCAAGTCGACTCAACATTGCTGAAGCTGATTCAGTAACTTGGCTTTTCCTTATTAATAGTTACATATGTCGCAGTGTGGGTCCCGGGACTGAAGGCAACACACATCCCATCCCTCACAGGTACGTAACACGAGTAGAGTCAGTAGACCCTAAAAAACTCCACCCTCTTCTCTGCGATGTATCAGTTTCAATCCCGATCACGTACTTGTTCTATTACCTCTTTTCGTGCTGCATGGCCCATGCATTATAGTAGACTGTTGGCGTGCTGACGTGCGTGACTGCAACAGTTTCAAGAGGTGGCAATGCCATGTTTGGCAGCGACTCCAAGTCAACTATTAAAAAAGACATTGTTGAAGTTTTCTCTCGCAAGAGATCAACCCATGAGTTGCCATATATTTCATGTACAGCGGCTGATGGCATCTCATTTCTGCGTGATCCAACAGACTAGGTAACATCGAACCTAAGATAATCGATTTAATTTCATACAATTTTTTTACCAATCACTATGGTAAATCAAGAAGCACTTGTGGGGACAGCTTAAAAACTCAGCATCCCTTAGTTGCGAGTTTCATTTAAAGGAAAACTCCCTGCAAATACGCCGTAAATGAGAATTGAACCGTAAATACCTGAGAAACAACTGAACACTTTTACCATTACACCATAGTCTGGAGCTCATTTTTGCATAATCTAGTTCCTAGAGCTTGTTAATTAATCTACTTTCATGTCACTCAGATTCTGTAAATTCAGATCGCAAGTAATTTTCTCTGTTTCTATAATTTTGTGAAACTGTAAGGGTATTCTGAAATGAAAGTTAAATGCCATGGGCATTTTTGGCTCAAGAAAGCATACAATAAATGTGATGGGGCAAAAGTATATATGTGAAAGGAAAATATAGCACATACTAATAACAATGCAAGAAACTTCAATTATTATTCAAGACTGGGAAGAACATACAAAGATAAGAAAAATAATAACATTTAATGAAAACAAAGGAGTTACATATAGAATTTAGAGTTGAAAACAAAGGAGGAGAAAAGGGGTCATGCAGCTAAAGTACAGTTTATTCACATCCAAAACTCTGAATTGCATATAGTGTAGTTAAAGCTTGCTCATAAATATCCTTGTTCTTTTGCTACTACAAGGATGGCATCTCATGGACAAATAGAAATAACTTACCACGGTACTTGAATTCTTGCCTCCAATCTCTCTCCTAAAAAGGGCTTCCACCCCCACTGTCAAACTGACAAGCTTACAAACTCCCCCATTTTGAGCTCTTCCTTGTGCACCAGGCCCCTCATTAAAATCCTTACAATGGCACCAACCTCAAACAGCACCATCCTTCTGCAGCCCCCTGCTTCATTCCGTGGTTGGTGCCTCAGGAATAAGGTTAAGTTACATAGTACTGTTCCTCTCTCTCTCTTTCTTCTCTCTCTCTCTCCCTCGCAATTCTTGAGGTTTAATATGTTGTGGATTTGGTAGGAGGAAGAAGAGGAGGAAGAAGAAGAAGGAGAGAGAGGTCAAGACAAGTGCTGTGGGGGATCAAATTCAAGGAGTTGGCAACTAATTAGCAAGAGATGGGCCATCACTCATGTTGCAACAAACAAAAGGTGAGGAGGGGCCTTTGGTCTCCTGAGGAAGATGAGAAGCTCATCAAATATATTTCCACCTATGGCCATGGCTGCTGGAGCTCAGTCCCAAAACTTGCAGGTTATACATAAACTATATTAACTAGCTACTTCATAGATTCATATGCTAGGGTATACATGATCATAATCAAACGTAGAAATTTATTGAGATTATATTAATGAAGTTCTTATATAAAGGAGTTAGAGATCTTTGCAATCTCTGGCGAGCTATGCATTCCAATGCAACAAACTTAGTAGACAATTAAGTTCACTTTGTCATGAAGTTATTGTTTTTAAAAGCCAAACAAAAAAGAACAAAAAATTTATAGGTTCCATGAAAGCATAAAGCATAATTATATTTGCTTAAGTGAATTTTAGAGGTGATTATGATGAAATACACGTACCAAATAGCAGTCCCTATATGTGTCTCTTGATATATTCTTTAATTTTTTTAGTGAAAGTTAATTTTTTTTAGAGTTTTGTTCTGGACCAGACATTAACTTAACTAATTAATTAATAATAATAATAATAATGGAACTGATTAAAACTTGTTTTCTTTTTGTCTGACTTGGTAAATCTATATTGGCACAGGGTTACAAAGATGTGGAAAGAGTTGCAGGCTTAGATGGATCAATTATCTCAGGCCTGACCTCAAAAGAGGGAGCTTCACTCCTCAAGAAGAATCTCTCATCATTGAACTCCACAGAATGTTAGGTAACAGGTAATTAATTCAAACTTCACATGAGTATCTACGTATTTTCTTTTCTTCGAAAGATTCTTAAAGAATTTTATAGGATGAATTGTGACTGGATATTAATTATGATTTGATTAAGTTGTTATCATAATTAAATTAACTAACAAAATTATTTCTGTGCAGATGGTCACAGATAGCCAAGCAACTCCCAGGAAGGACAGACAATGAGGTGAAGAATTTTTGGAACTCCACCATTAAGAAGAAGCTCATCTCTCATGCCATGGACAACCTCAATCCCATGCCAATGCCTTCAGGCGACGAACACCTCCTCTTAAACCCACTGCCCTCGTTCCCAGTTCCAAACGAGCAGCTCTTATGCAACCCAGAGCAGCTATACTTCCACCTCAATGCAATCAACAACATGCCAATCCTGCCTACCTATGAAAGCAGCAGCTCCACCAACTTCACCGGCATCGGCTGCTGCCAGAGCCCGGCAGCTGGTTACATCATCGACTCAACCCTAATTGCACCGTCTCCCCAACAAGCATCAACTTCAACAGTAATATCCATGAACAACTTTTACAATCCCCTGGCGTTGGCATATATTAATGAAGCCATTCCTCTGTTGCACGCAAACAGTAGTAATAGGGCTGCTGCTGCAGGCTTCTTGGTGAATAATTTTGATCCTAATAGTTCGTTGGATCAGACACAGGTAGAATCAATTACTGTGGATGGTCAGCAGATGGATGGATTAATTGGTGACAGGGCTCCTGCGTACAAGGATGTGGTGATCTCCACTTCACTAGCAGAAACAGCAACAGTAATAGCTACTGACAGTAATAATGATGTCCTCAGTAAGGTTTCTGGCGTTCAGCAGTCACTTTGGATTCAGTAATTCATATACCGTCAGCGTAAAAAAATAAATCACTGCGTGATATAAAGCTGGGAGGAAATTAAGTGTATGTATTACGTGTTTTACCATTTGATGGAGCAATTAATATATAATATATATGTGTGTGTCCGTGTATAATACATTTTCTCCTATGAATACTGATAGTACAGGGAATAGTCCAACGCAATTAAAGCAACAAAACCATAACATGACGCAGGTACACCTCACCAAAAACTAACTACAAGTACAATTACTCACACTGCTAAATGCCAAATTGTGAACTTTCCTTCAGTTCATAGAGAACCACATTTGCTTGGGGCAGCTGTGTGTGATCAAATGAGCCCCACTCAGATAATGTTTGAGCATATCAATGGGCAACTTCCTCGTCTACGTACAACAAAGCCTGCATTCTATATCCACCTTAATTCTTCCTCATCCCAGTTCCTCTTCTTAATAAAGTCCCAAAATCTTCCTCCATTCTTCCTTGCCACCTCTCTTCTTCACATTGTACATCCACATCAATTATATATCCTCCTCTTGTTCTTCCTCCTTCACCTAGGTTGGTGCTTGGCATGGTCACTCGCCGATTTCCTCTCTTTCTCATTGTCTCCAACCAAGTCTTCTCTCCGTGCTCGAGCTTCCGCGAGCGGTGGTCGCCACGTTGTCGATCTCTATGGTGGGACTCGCTACGATTCACGGAGTATCACGATTTCTCCATCACCGGAGCCTCATTTCGCGGGCTAGAGCTTCGAACGGGTTGGAAAAGGAAGGCAAATAGCATTTCCTTCTTAGATATGGATGAGTGTTATTACCTATAGGACTCGCAAGATGTTCTGGATGATGTCCTTGATACTGTGCGAGATCTACTTTGGTTTTCTACTTTGATTTGGGAATCAAAAGTGGTTTCGGTTGAGAATTCCAGTTTTCTTGTAATGGGATTCGATTTCTCTGAATCAGACGTGGGTTTTGTAGCTTTTGGGTTGATGATTTAGGTACTATTGTTGGATACCGATTAGGACGGTGATCTTCCTAGAATGGTTAGTGCGCAAGCAAATATACACAAGTAGTAGGAAATTAAAACAAAGACAAGAAAACAAAGCAATCAACATGATGATTTACGTGGTTTGGAGATTAGGGCTTCACTCCATGGCGTGTCTGTAAGATGGATGAAGCCTTGATCCTTCGAGGATCACTCCCCAGTAACACCAGCTAGTACAACATCCTTATCGGTGGAGAAACCTCTCAAAAACCTCGACCAAGACTCTCGTTGTGCTTAGGCTAGAAGACTACTAATTAGATTTTAACCACACCTAATTTCGTCAACCATACCCAAGCTTCCAAGACTTGGTTATATAGGCAACTAGCTGAACAATAGCTGATCTGCCCGTTATCAATCTACTGCTACAAGCAGCAGCCGACTGATCATAGCCCAACGGCTCTCTAACGGCTATATACTAGTCAACTGCTCCATGCGGCAGTCGACTGGTCCCTCAGCCGTTCGGGCACAAAAATATTCTATGTTTGCCTCAGTCGACTGGTACATACATCAATCGACTGGTACCTAAGTATACACTCTTTTGCACTTGTTTACCCAACTCACTCACTTCTTCCTTCCAGCCTTGACCTCTTACCTTCAAACCTTCTTCCTTTGGCTATCATCCCTCATATGCATACAAGCTCACGGCTTGTATTCATGTCATCCTTCTCTTATGCCTCGAAGTGCGCTTCCCTCGGTCTTATCCTTGTTGCCTTGTTTATAGTCCCTCGGATGCGCCATCCTTCCCCGGACCCGAAACCATCAAGCTAAGTCAACCACACCTTGTCAGAGCCGCGCTCCTGGACTTTACTTGCCAAGCCTACACTTGAAATTACGTTGTCATGACTAAATAGTTGGACTTGCATAGCCAATACCTCAACTTGTGCTTTCATCATTTGTACATGTACACCTGCACACTCAACAGTACATATCAGTACACAATGTAAATCTTAAATTAAACTTTACCCAAACATCAACACCTTGGATCACAACGATTGCTCCAACAACTATTACTAAGAGGCTTCCTTCCTTTGCTTACATACTGGATTCTTGGAAGGTAGGGATTCAATTTTAGTGGTGATTTTGGTTTTTTTTTAAACTGGTTTTCAATTGGGTTCCAGTTTCCAAGATCGGGTGGCATTTGTGGTTTAGTTTTGATATGTTTTGCCTCTACAGTGGTTTAGTTTCGTTGACTGAGTAAGATTTGATAAATAGGTTGTGATGTGTTTCGTTTTCTTTGTTTTTGGTGTTGATCTCAGATTGTTGGTTTGCTTTGATTGAGTTCTAATTATTCCATGTATAAACTTAAATTCTGGAGGAAACAAGTGTAAGGATCTGTCCAGGTGTGGTATACTGGTTTAGTGTTTGGTTATGCGTGTGGAGAATAGGGTGTAGTTAACATAGACATTAGGGATGGCTAGTTTTAGGTGTCAAGTTCTGATTATTGGAGTTGGCCTTGTGAAACCGTGATTTTGATACTACGTTCATACCTTTCTTGTAATTTGTTGGAATGAGTTGATGCAACTGAACCGATAAGGTTCTATAGAATTATTCTTCCAGTAAGCATTTAAGAAATTTAGTCTGAATGATGGTTCTTCTATTATGCACTTAAGGGATTTAGCTCAAATGATTGCTCTTCCCTTATGTACTTAAGAAATTTTATTCACATGATTGCTCTGCCATTAGATGCCAAGAAGTTAGCTTAAGTAATTGTCCTTCCGTTATATACCTAAGGAAAACAACTTAAGTATTCTGCATTTCCATCACGTACTAAGGCAATAGAGTGAATATGCTTTTTTTTTTTTTTTTAAGTTTTGTTATAAATCAATTTCTAGATGTAATAAATGAATATAGCATGAAATTTCTTGCATGCCACTGCGGGATGGGTATGGGTGGTAACAGTACGGAATGGATGCCCTGGGATGAGCTCCGAGGTGGGTATTTCCATCCATGAAAGTTAAAGAATTGTAAATAGCTACGGAGAAATGATTCATGTTCTCCTAGGAGGTACCTCCCAATGGATCATGAGTAAGAATTACAGAAATGTACTCTAAACAAGGTTACCATCAATGCATCATGTTTATTCTAAATGGAAATGTTTATTACTATTATTATTGTTTTTTCCCTCGTCCCTCTATAACTGCGTGTGCCATGATCATAGCTAATGACACATGGCTACTCAATGGATATGAAATGACCGTGCTTGAATTTATCTGTGCTTAACCCCAATCCTTTTTATTGTGACTGAAGGATAATAATCTAAATGAAGAATTTAGATTTTCTTTCTTTTTTTTTTCTGAATCATGGTTGAGTCAGGCACCTTGATTGCTCTAAATGGAATAGTTTAGGTAACTGTGACTGATTACAAAACCTTCCATAGGAGTACCTGTGCATCTAATACCTGAGGAGAAGTTTCATTTTTCTTTAAATTACATAGACCACAGTAATAGGATGAAACAACAACTACTATGGTTGTGCTTGGGAGAGCTTCTGAGAAGCGTTTTTTAGCTTCTAGCTACATAAAATCACTTTTGAGTGTTTGTGAATGTCAGATTTTGCTTCAGCTTCTATAACTTTTACTCAAAAGTTGGAAGCAGAAATTTGATGCTTTTATCTGCTTCTGCTTTTGTATTTATGATATAGAATTAAAAAATAACATTGATGCCCTTAATAAATTTATTATTTTACGCAATTGCCACCCATTTTTAGATTTTATATTTTTATATAATTTACATTTCCAAAATTTTCTATACATATTTTTGTGTATTTTTAAAATAGTATTTTAT
>JBAMIB010119635.1:0-13928 GCA_037177415.1 Kaempferia rotunda
TACCTACAACACTGAGTTAAAACAATAAATATAAAATAGCGAAGTAAAACAGTGTGAGTAGAATTAAAGATTCGCCGGTCCGATCGGTCGTGTTCGGCCAATCGAAAACCTTTCGATCAACTTTGCTGAAAGTTTACTCCTTAAAGACTTTTCGTTACCTAAGGTTAAGTCCCCTAGGATTTTCATCGTCTGACTTCACTTATCATGACCTAGTGTTACCTCCCCTAGGGTTTTTACCATCTGGTTTCACTCACTAGGGCATAGGGTTACCTCCCCTAAAGGTTTTCATCATCTGACTTCACTTACCAGGTCTTTTACTTTGCTTAACTACCAATTAGGACTAATCACTTAGTAGACTTTCCACCTACCTAATCTTTGGTTATGACTTACCTTAGCTAGTCATCTAGTTTTGACTAGACTTCTCTTTCCAAATATCAAATCCTGTTCAGATCAACCCTTGGTCAAACTGATCAGACTTAGGTACATTATCAAACATTCAAATTCTAGAAGCTAATTGCACTAACACTACTATGGTATTGTTCTTTAAATGCATTATTATAGCTGAGTTGGTTATCACTTGATCATATTTGTAGAATTAAAGGTTGAATTCTATATTAGTCCTGAAACACACTAGCAGAGGTGCAGGCAAGCCTTTCAGCTTTTGCCAAATTTAGAGTAGAAGAGGACAACCTTATCCTTGACGAGCACAATGGACTGTCAGCTTTCCTATTCGAGTTATATATAACAAGTTAATTTACAACTAAAACTAGCATTAATATTATAAGATCCTGATTACACACAGTAAATCTTGCTGCATAAAGGGTTGAGATTCGTAATCAGTACTCTAGCAATTCTTTTCTGAGAAGGCTGAGCTCGACAGAAATGAGCACGCATCAAATACTTTTTTACTGTTAAGAACACAGCAAGAACAAGTGCTAGAATAACAAGATATGGAAATTAAGCAGATAATCCAAGAACAAAGTCAGAATCAGTGCAGGAAATATGTATAGCAAATAAAAGCAAAACATGACAGTGGAACCATTAGATGTTTCCAAATTGAATTTTTTTTCTCTCCTTGCGTGTCTATAATTAGAACAAGTTTAGGATGGAGCTGCATTTCGCTAAAGCAGTGCATGAATGGGGACTGCCATGATCCCACGGACATAGCTAAGGTGATAAATGGATGATTGTCTCGGGACTGAGAGAGCATAAATCTCTACGCTCTATGTAACTCATCCCTCATCCATCCACTTGCCCCCTCAATCATTGTGATTTATCTCCACTGTATTGGTTCTGAAATATACTGACAAGGACACTGAGACACTCCACCTTTTATCACATAAAGGGAAACCATCATGCTGTCAACTGGAGTGGATCCAAACAACGCATGGAAGGGTACCGTCGCTCTGGCTCATCCAAATCTAGCATGGGGCGCCACTTCACTCAGACAGTCCTTGAAGGGGGGACCGTCATGTGCTGTCCACTAGAGCCGAATTTGATCCAAACAGCACAGCAACTTGCTACTGCTGCGTTTATGCTTTGTTTTCTTTATAATGATTTGCAGTAAGCAATTAAACATTGGTGGACTTTTACTAAGTACTAAGTTTTGAGTTGAAGATTTGATTGACTTATACACTGGAAAGTCAAAAAGTGAAGCCCTCGGGCGATTTCTGAAACATCATCCATCCACGGTCACTTTGCGGTGCACTGCCACGAGCCCATTATGACATGTCTCTTAAAACTGTTGCTTGAATGCGGTGCAGCGAGTGAGACAAGGCTTCATGGGATTTTTTTCATCTATTCCATCGCCATCACATCGTCACCAGTGCACGTTGTCTGCAACAACAAAGTAGAGGCAAGTTGCTTACAGCATTTCTCATCCTTTTCAAATTCCAATATTCTCTAAACTAATGGATGCTTACAGAAGCCATGAGCTCTGCTGTGTGGCAACACAATGGAATCCATCAGCCTTATCGTTCTTTTATATACACAGTAGGAGATAGCTGGCTCAGGCTCACCATTAATTCTGTGCCAAGAAGAAATGAAGAAGCAGGACAACTTCCTCGTCCCTAAGGTGAAGCTAGGGTCCCAAGGCTTAGAGGTCCAGTACTCTTCTTCTTAAAACTTCTTAAATTGTAGATCAAATGATAGAAGGAAATTAAAATACTTTATAGGTATCCAAGCTAGGCTACGGTTGCATGGGTCTCAGTGGAGTATACAATGATCCAGTGAGTGATGAAGTTGGAGTGTCCATCATCAAGCATGCCTTTGACAGTGGCATCACCTTCTTTGACACTTCAAACATTTATGGGCCTTGCACCAATGAGATATTGCTGGGGAAGGTTTGATTTTGTTAATTCACCTCTTTGGGATGGATTGGAAAATTGTGTGATAAGAAATTAGTTTCTTTAGTTCAGGCCTTGAAGCACTTGCCAAGGGAGAAAGTTCAGTTGGCTACAAAGTTTGGCGTTCAGAGCTTCAGCAAGGATGCTATAGTCATCAATGGCGAGCCGGAATATGTTCGGGCTAGTTGCGAGGAGAGCCTCAAGAGGCTCGGGGTCGACTGTATTGATCTTTATTATCAACACCGTGTCGATACAACCGTGCCAATAGAGGAGACTGTAAGATGCAATTCCAGTTACTCATAATTCTTCAAATATATAAAATTGAATCCTTTTGAAATTACATTTTTTTTTTTTGGCTATGTCAGGTGGGTGAGCTCAAGAAGCTAGTGGAAGAAGGCAAAGTGAAGTACATAGGGCTTTCAGAGGCAAGTGCTAACACAATTAGACGTGCTCATGCGATTCATCCAATTAGTGCAGTGCAGCTCGAGTGGTCGCTATGGACCCGAGATAGCGAGGATGAGATCATTCCAGTTTGCAGGTATAAATAGCTCAACTCAGCGGAGATGATGAATACATAAATTGAATTCTTTCTTGGCAGCTCAGAATTTAACTTTACGCTATGATTTCTAGGGAGCTTGGCATTGGAATAGTCCCTTACAGCCCTGTTGGTCGGGGTTTTTTTGCAGGAAAAGGAGTCACAGAAATCTTGCCTGAGAGTTCTTTCCTGGTGAAAGAATTGACAGAACTTCAGCTTTTCACAACTATGTATTTGCACTGAACATATCTAAAGAAGATGTTTTACTTTCAGCATGCACATCCAAGGTTTACTGGAGAAAATCTGGAGAAGAACAAGACTCTTTATTCGAGATTGAAGATGTTGTCTTCCAAGCATCATTGCACACCTGCTCAATTAGCTCTCGCTTGGGTTCTTCATCAAGGAGATGATGTCGCTCCTATTCCTGGTAATCAATCAAGCAATGCCCATATTTGTATACTTTTTTTTTTGTTATTGATGGAATTTAAATTATTTGAGAACATTACTAGGTACAACTAAGATCAAGAATTTGGATGAGAACATTAAATCATTGAAAGTTAAGCTCGATCATGAAGACATGAAAGAAATATCTGAAGCAGTGTCCAAAGATGAAGTGGCAGGTTATAGAAGCAATGCCTTTATTGAGTCATTTAGTTGGAAGCATGCAGACACCCCACCTTTAAACAGGACTACTCTTTCAGCAAAGTAATCCCCGTTCATATGCTCTTGAATTCACTGGAAAAGAGATGCATATTATGTAAGATTATATGTAAGTTTATTTTCTTTATTTGTATTAAAGCTTGCAGTGTTCATGTGTGTCTGCTCATCCAAATTCATGCCAAGGGTTCTTGCAAATGCGGATGCCAGTGATTTGCTTACACAATAAGATACAGTAAACATGGGAAAGATTAAACAAATACAAACTGACATGAATACGCATGAAACTTGATTGATATTGACCACTACGCTGCAAGAAGATCATGAAATGATTATGCAAAATGCAGAGAGAAAAGATCTTCTAATAGGTGAGACCGTTATTGAATGATCTTCTAAATACGGGTTTGGGTTTAGGCTGTTCTATTGTATTGTTTTCATGATGTGGTTCTTAGGAAGAATAGGCTTACAGATTCCATCCTCCTCTTTGGTTCCTCATTTAGCAGATCCTCACAAAATTTTATCATCAGATCACCATCTAACCTGATTTCTGGTAGCCTGACTTCTTGTTAATCCTTCTCATCCACAAATCCCTGCACCTTAACGGTGAAATTCTTAAAATATAAGGCCTCTGTCCTACTCATTCACAAATCCCTGCATCTTAACGGCCAAATTCTTAAAATCTAAGGGTGCGTTTGGTTCAGGGTGATCGTTGATTACCTTGGTTATCTATTTCTATCCTTCTCATTCACAAATCACTGCATTTTAACGACCAAATTCTTAAAATCTAAGAGTACATTTGGTTTGGGTCATTTTCAATTTTATTTTCTAGAAAACCACTTTTTTTTTTTAGATTTTTAGAAAATAACTTTTCCGCATTTTCCATTTTCTTAGAAAATGCTTCTTTTTTTCTAGAAAAAGAACGTGGAAAATGCAAACCAAACACATTTTCCATATTTTCTCATTTTCTCAGAAAATGAAAAGAGAAAACGCACTCTAAGGTTTCTATCATTCTCATTCACAAATCACTGCATCTTAACGGCCAAATTCTCAAAATCTAAGGCATCTATTCTTCTCATTCACAAATCCCTGCATCTAAATTATTAAATTCTCAAAATCTATGGCCTCTTAAACATGGAAAGCTTGTGAATTGTGTTCAATTTAGTGGGAATGTCAAGCTTTTAAATACCTCTGCCATGGACATAGCTGGACAGTTGTGAGATCAATAACTTAAATAGTGTGAATATAAGCATGAAGATAATCACATTACCTGTCTTTGATGCCCAGCTCTGTCATCTGTCTGAAGAAGATTATCTTTCCTCATCTGATGAAGACTTATATTTCCTCATCTGCTAACATAGATAGTACAAGAATGGGTTGAAAACAAATGCAAACCTCAGGCTAGATCAGACTGGGACTCGAACTTTATACGCATCCTGATGGTTATACATTCTCATCACATGACATGGAAAAGTTATATATATAACCCACAAACAAGATAAGAATGGAGCAAACATTTTACCATCAACAACTTACTCTGATCAAGACTATACCTCCTTAACCCGTAACATTGGTAGTGAATGGGATGAAAAATATATAATCCATGAGTGATACCTTCCTTTTGGATTGCACTGAATCTCAATATGTATGTGCACATGTGCTGTTCATCTTGTCTCACCTCACGTTTTATGTATGGCAAGCAAGGATAGAAGTTTAAATCATTGCTCTTGCATTGCCGTCCCTAGATATGAATAAATTTGTGACTCTTCCTGTCCCACCGTGAGTGTGAGAATGTGCACATGCTAATAAATATGGTATATTTGGTACAATGAAAGGTGAGTTTACCCAATGACAGTATTTGCACATGAATACAAGAGCAAAGATAAAGTTCAATTCGCTGCTCTCTTCAATTGTCATACCTAGACAGGAACGGATATGCATATAAAGAGAAAGAGAGATTTATGCGATGCCCATTTCAAGAATACAGTTGCAATTATTAAGATATGTTTTAGAAAAATAAAGCTAGATTGCAAAGCATCAAACTTTCCATATTACTTTCCAAAACTCATTTTTTATAGCCATTATTTTTTGAGCTTATAAAGGTATTAACACCCAGCTAATATCAATAGTAAATTGGAGGCCATCATATTAAAACCACAACAAAGTTCACGTACAATTTAATGCACATTTTTATTATAGATATAACCTTTGAGATTATAGAGGCTAAGTCCCTAGATCACTTCACCATTATATGCTCAACAAATGTAAAAGCCCTGTCAATAGAAAGGGGTTAATGGATCTTGTTTACCTGAATCTTTCAGCTTGTACTTGCTAAGGCATCACCTACACATGTCAAATAAGATTTACATTTAAGTAAAAAATAGATAAAAATGTAGATCCATGTCTACTATGGTTTGCTTCTGAACTTCATCTCATTTGAGCATACAAAAATTTGAGTAGCAGCTACAATTCTACATGCATGCACAGAATAACTTATAACTTATCCTAGAGCACAATGATTGTACCGAACTACTGCAAGGAAGAAGAGAAAATTACAGATTGATCCAGGCTGTAGTTCAGGTGCAGCTGCATGGATCTGGTGTATCATGTGGTATGGTGCAACATAGTATCATGGTTCTTGGCTGTTCACACGCTTATGGAGCTCCAGCATTTCCTGGTGGGTTGGATCTAATGACAGTGCAGCACGGCAGTCTCTGAGAGCACTGCCAATATCCCCAACGTGTTCGTAAAATGCAGCACGGAGGTGTAACAGATGAAGGTCAGCCTTGAAAGCTATAGCCCTTGTCAGCTCTGCTATTGCTTCTTTTTCCTTGTGGTTGTCCATCAGCACTGGAAACAATTCAGAGAAGAGATTTGTGTGAGCAGAATTGAGTTAAAGCTGTCTGGACATGAGAAGTTGGTGATAAACTCAGAGCACTATATCAACTAAATTGTTAAACTGACACTAGCATGAGTACAACAAAAGTATTTGAAAGAAATGGAAGGTGGATAGAACCCTGCGGGATCCAAGCACAGAATTTAACATGGTAATCAAATCCTACATCCACTAGAAGAGCTTTATGTCGGGAAGCAAAAAGAGTGTACCTTCAGATATGATCTGATGGTATTTATCAAAATAACAGGTGTGTCCAAAACAATGATAATTTAAATAAACACAAAATTTTGAGTGTACTTAAATAAAAAATAATGATGTATGCACATATGCTGGGCACTTGGTTTAAGGTCATTGCATGACAATCTACTGCAGTTCATGGGTATCTCCTTTTATAACAGCACAATCAGGCCACCTACATCATGTGAGATGGGATAGGAATCCACCTGAAGTCATGATCATCAGTGTCCACATCACAGCAAATGCTATCTTTGCTATCTAGAAATAAGATTGAATGCACAATGCATCCTTCGATCTTTTCATTATTCATCTTGAACCAATAATGTGTTAAAAGTCTCCAACCCAAATAGGTTCACGGTGCCTTGATAATTGTGATCAAAACACGTCCTTTCCTTGTAAATCTCTATGAAGCCTTCTTTAAGAACATCAATACCTCTTGGTATCGAGAGTTAAACTAGAAGAAGGATGCCACAATTATGAGACATGTCAAGCCCAATCACAGTTCACATAATGATAAGTAGGTTGAATCCACATGGTATCATCAATAAACTAAAAAAGGTATAATCAACAAAAGCAACTGCTTCAAAGATCAACATATGCCAGCAAAAATAATAACTGTGAACTATCAATTTATTTATTAGCCTAAATTTAAGCGTTAATTGTTCTTTGGGACACCATTTAGCATTATTCTTTCACTGAAGAAGAACATTTATTTACAATTCCTTTAGCATCTTTCTTTAGAAGCTAATACTCAAAAGATTCAAGATAGTGATACTAATTACAAAGTTGTAAATGCTTGTGAATATATTTTCTTATTGATTTTGTAGCATGAAGATAAAAAAATGTTGACAAAAATTTTCTTTTCCTTGATGAATATCTACCATGCTAGATATAGATATTTTGTAAAAACAACAACAACTAAACTTATCCCACTAGGTAGAGTCGGCATAGATATTTGGTAAAAAGGAAAGGAAAAAAGTGGAAGGATCTAACCTGCTGCTCTGTATCTATAAGGATAAACACGCAAAGGATCCAATTGAGTCACCATTTGTAGATCATCTTTAGTATGTTCACGTTCACAGTATTCAGACCGTTTCTCATATGCTGACGCGCTATTTCTAGCCTTCTCTATTAACTTGGTCATTTCCTCATATGCAGCCTTTCTATCATTCTTAAGGAAATGGACTCGAGCAAGGCCTTGATGCGCCCGAGTGTGCTGGATTTTAAGGGCACTGATGTAACAGTCAGCCGCCATATCTATATTCCCAGAGTCAACATATACACTGCCAAGATTGTTCAATGCCTGCAAAATGAATAGAGAAAATGAAAAGAGACTATATTTAAACCCTGAACACCTAAAATTGTTAAAACCAATAATTGAACAGTTTGTTATAAAAAAAATTAGATAATTCAGAATTCAATATGGTTACCTGACCCTTCCGAAGCCTATCTGAAGGACATTTTAAAGCATCCTCAAGAAGTGAAACAACAGTAGCAGAAGACGAAGGATCAAGACTTGAATCTGCCAACGCATAGGCTTTCAGAAAGAAAGCCTCAAATGATCTTTGAATGGAGATTGACTGCTCCACTTTACGAAGTCCTTCTTCACAGTGACCAGTATCATACAATATCCAACCTTCATAAACCAAGCGTTCATGTTCAGTTGCGGCATGTTGGCGAGCTAGTTGTAGGCTGCGCATTGCAGCCTCCGGACAGCTCAACCTGAATGACCAGAAACGTTAGTTTTTTTTACTGTATTAAAGAAAACAAGTTCAAGAGTTATAGAAAAGATTGGTGAAAGCTTGAATTCTCATATAAGAGGAGGATAATCAAATTTACCTAAGCAGAAGCAAAGACTGCCTGAAGTATAACACTCCTTTTGCAGCATCAGATTCAAGCATCTGATAGATTACTGAAAGGGAACCTATGTCATCAACAGATAGCCATCGATCGTATAATTGAAGCCAACAATCTGCAGTAGTCCACTGGTCCACATGCTCTCTGACAAGTGTCCGCAACTGGCATGCAGTAACACGCCCATCAAACATTCGATACTCAGGGGACAGTGTCAGGATGGCTTGGACATCACAAAGTGCAACTTTGTAATCTTCAAGTGCAAGATAGAAGCAAAATCGTAGTTCTAAACATTCCAAAGATAGCTTAAACCCTAATAGTCGATTAATTTCTGCCAGAGCAAGTTTGCCATCTTGTTTTCTCATGAAAGAAGCTGCTCGATACATGTATGGGAAAGTGAGAGTAGGATCCAACTCGGTTGCCTTATCAAGATCTTCAAGCTTCTTATCACCTTCACAATATAGAGCTCTCTCCTGGTACATCCATCCTAGTGGTTGATAGGAAGATATCACAGAACTAAGTTTCTCATAAGAAAAAAGCTTGTCACCTCTGATGCAAGCCAACCTAGCCAAACCAGCAACTGAATATACATGACCAGCAGTAAAAGCAGCACTAAAATAGTGTTCTGCTTCACCGTATTCCTTTCTCAGCAGCTTCGCACAGCCAAGCTGATGAAAGGCGACTTGCTTCTGCCCAGTACTTTCTGCCGATTCCACCAACTTCTCTAAGAAACATACTGTGTCATCTGACTTTGGATTGATGTTCATTGTGACTTCACTTAGCAAACAATATAGTGCAAATGAAGCATGACTTGCCATGGTTGCCCTTTGTTGCTTGTTGACATTCATGAAGGCTTTTATAACTTGCTCGTCATTCAAACATTCGGGAAGCTCTCTTAAGAAGAGTTGCAAGCATGAAGCAGCAAGCACAGGAGCATTCTCTTCCATTGCACATTCAATGAGTTCTACAGCATCTTGCCGTGAAGAAACTAATGATGCCAAGTGCCTATCACAAGCATCTTTAAGTCTTTCACAACAGAATGTATTGGCAAATACCATAATTTCCAACAAAATTTCAACTGACAAATCATCTAAGCGCCCAACAACACTGAATTTAGAGACTGCTCTCATTCCCACTGGTGAGATGCCATTCTCAGACAAGTCAATAACTTCAAGATTTGACTCTGTGAAGGATCCATTCAGCATTGTATTAAATGGAACAGACAAAGCTGCAATCTTTTGCCTTTCACATGTTATAATCTCACCCTTAATCTGAAAGAAAACCTTAGTTGAAATCTGTTCAATTTCATAACTAGATTGACTGATTGTCTCAACAGATTCAGTAAGAAACTGAGAGGCAACATTAAGAAGTCCAAATTCTTGTGAGCACTTTCCACAGGAAGCAAGGAGGTCAGAAATAACTTCTTCCCCTTGTTTCTCATACCGTAGCCATGACCCATATATAAGTTTTTCGTGAACTGTACTAGCATTCTGCCAAGCAGAATGAAGACTTCTTCGGAGCAATTTAGCTTCCCCAAGTCCACGGAATACCTGAAATTGGAGCAAATACAGATTTGACCTTTCTTGTAGAGTGCATGTCTCAAGTTCTTCATGGATCTTAGCTAAGACTTCAACAAAATCTACTGGCTTGAATAGACTGAGAACTGGAGGCTCGGCAACCTTGATAAGAGATTCACTGTGTTGAAAACAACAATCAGGCATGTTTTGTTTTAAACTGAAAATAGAACAGCGCATGGGGAGGACAGACGCCGGCTACTAGTATATGAGAGAGAGAGAGAGAGAGAGAGAGAGAGAGAGATTCTTACATGGAAGATGGGGAATATGAAGTAGATTTGCAGTGTTTGCCTCTCTCCACCTGAAGCCATGACTGGGGATTAAGAGCATGAAGTTGTATCTCTTTGTAGGAGTCTGAGAGGAAGAAATTCCTCATTGCATAAGTGAGAAAATAGTTCCCAAATCTTCACACTACGCGGATTGCATAAGTGACCAAGAAAGAGTGAAATAGGTAAAAGAAAAACAGACCCACTCACAACAAGCTCTATCAAAGAGGACCTCCGTCCAACACTCAAGGAGATCCAAAATTGAACACCAACGGCTAGGAATTTAAAAAAAAATGAAAAAGGATTCACAAAAAGGGAACCCGAGAACTTACAGAAACGAAAAGAGACAAGAAGCAAACTTTTCCACAATCCCAATTACAAACCGCCTCGGATCCTTCACACGAAACGGAAGACTCCCCCAAGGTATAACGAAACGAGCAAAGGCGAATCCTAGACGATCTAATTCCCAGCAAAAGAAGAAAAACGAGAGCTTGAACAAAGGAGACCGAGTTTAACAGACGGAGAGGGACCCCAACCACCTGCCCTCCTAAGAAACTAAACAGGAACAAGGATTTTGCGAGATCAAGACCCCAAAATGAAAGCACTTTTACGGGAAAACAGAGGCGAATGAAGAGGGGAACCCCACAGACCTTGTTAGGTTCTAACAGCTCCGAGGGCACCCTCACGCGCGCGCAGACCCACAAAAATCGAGATGAACACGAAGACGAAGACGAACACAGCGACGCTGGGTAGTGATAGAAAGGATCCAACGCCAACGTGCAGATCCCCAATCTGAGCTGAGATTTTGTTGCTTCTTGGGGAAAGAAGGAAATGAACCGGCGGCCAGAGAGACATGGAATTGCCTGTTTTTTTATAGTAAAAAAAACATATTTGCCTTTTTACATATCTAACCTAGTAATAGTTCATAATCACATATTTAAGCTTGCCGAGGATATATTAGAAGATCTCCATCAATTTTTCTGATTTATATTAAAATTTAGAATAAATTATTAGGATAATATTTATCAGTTATTCTAACATTTATATTATCTTATTTTTTTATTATTTTCTTCTTTTTTATTTTTTTATTATTATATTTATAAAATAAGTGGAAGAATAGAGAATAAAAAGGAGTAGTTGATGTGGTTCTACTTAAATAGCTTTTCAAATTCTAAATAACTATTAAAAAATTGCAATTTCAATAAACGACATTTAAAGTTATTCTCACGGACATTTTGAGTCGTTCATAATCAAATATAACAGTTTTACTTAAGAAACAAAATTAAAAATATCAAATTTTTATTAAAATCTCGAAAATAACATAATAGTATAAGCAATTACATAAAAGGTCTAACAAAAGTTTTAACATTTAAACTTGCAAATATTAAGAATAAATTAATTTGTTAAATTGTTATTGTTTAAAAGATGTTAAATAATGTATATAATACAATTATTTAGATTTAATGAGACCGTATTGTCTTGAGTTATTTAAGATTATATTACTAATAAATTAGTCCTTTTTTCTATTCATATATTTGGGTTTTTTTTTAATTATTAAATATACAGCACATGTATGATTGACTTTTAGTAAATGCTCCTTTTTATCGTTCTTTTTGCTATTGATAATGACTACTTATCTTTATTCCCCAACTAGAATAACAATGTGCTTTATGCATTAAAATTTATACTAAATTAGTTTGCTACGTTCTTTTTTAAAATTTATTCTCGATCTGAAAGCATTTTTAAAAGCCAATAATATCATCAAAAATCACTTTTTTTATTTATTTCTATATATCTCGTTTAAATTGACCTTTAGTACATGTTAATTTTTTTTTATTTTTTATTTTTCAATATTTGTTTGTTTGTTTTCTTTCTTTTATAAATGGATAAAATTTAAAGAGTATTCACTATATTTCATCCTCAAAATATTAAAATAACACTATATTATTTTTTTAGTTTAAAAATACTCATATTTCAATATTATTAGCAAAATTATAAAAATAAAATTACTTTATATCAAAATTATTCTAACTTAATTAAAATTTGTTTTAGTAATTTTTAATATACGTTGTGACAACTTAACATGAATCTTTTTTGAATAAAAAATATATTGGAATATCTTTTTATATATTTTTTAAATTATTCTAAAATGACGGTGGTTCTTTTAATATTTTTCATTGACCTCGAATAGAATATAATATCTAAATGAACACAAAGTCTACAGTGGACTGCAATGCTATTCATTTCAAAGTCAATGAGCTGGAAAGCATGTTACCTCCTCTCGTTTTGTTTTTCATTAAAAGGTAAAAAACAAGATGCCGTTGTTTTCAAAAAACAAAAAACAAAAAACAAAAAACAACAAATAATTTCATTAAACCGTAAAAAACAGGAAATCTAAATCGATCTGACTTTCGTGTCACTTTATTTTTTTTTAATCAAAAGTACAAAATGATAGAGTACTATTTATATTACAGTAACTATAAAACCATAATATTATACATATTACAGTTTATAGATATAGTAGAAATGGATTACCTCCGCTTGCTGAACTTTAAGGGCGTTGCGAGCTTCAGTCTTGATGTCGTCCACGTAGAACTTGCGCACCACCCACTGATCTCCTCATACTTCATCGACTGTGTTAATTTTATGATAAAAAGTGGAGACGACTGTTTAGAATTTGAATAATGCCGGTCGATCTAAAATCACGTTGTAGGCTAAGATGCATCCACCACGATAAAAGTGAAATGTCGAGTCCTCATCTGATTTGTCCAATCGGTGGATAACTAATCTAATCTGTCTGATTAGCTATACTTCTTTACTGGTGAACTCGTACAATAAAGTTGTCAATTGTTGGAGGTCACTCCTCCTGCTGCGTTGGGTGGCGCACAGATTCTAGCAGGGGGAGGCTGGGGCCCGGTTATCTCGCTGTTGGGGTACTAGTTAAGGCCCACCGGCATTCACGAGGCTTCTCCTCGGAGGTCTGTTTAGTCACTGATATTACCTAGTATTTTGAGGAGGTCGTCGGTACTAAAACCCCTGATTAGTCACCAAGCGGATCTCTTAGTTATATCGATAACAGTCTAAGTGTTATAGGTCCTCGTCCAATGATAAGT
Organism: Kaempferia rotunda; assembly: GCA_037177415.1. Taxonomy (NCBI): domain Eukaryota; kingdom Viridiplantae; phylum Streptophyta; class Magnoliopsida; order Zingiberales; family Zingiberaceae; genus Kaempferia; species Kaempferia rotunda. The sequence goes on from JBAMIB010119635.1 coordinate 13,475, forward strand.
ACATAAAGTAGGAATCCATCGACTGGGCTCGACAAACGAGGTTTGAATGGCCTCCACGTGCTGGAACATATTCGGTCTTTGATCTTGGCGATGGGAATGTGGACCCGACCTGAGCCCTTTGTGTTGAGGAGATGAGGAGGTCCATGGGCTTTGCGCTCTAAGGCAAAGGCAAGAGCGGGTTGTGCCCACTTCTTTCTTCCGAGCGGTCTGAGCCTCCTTCACATTAATATACTTGGTTACCCCCCTCGACAGATGGTCAAGGTGGTGTTAAAAGAATAATTAAGCCGAAAGGAAATAATGAAGAGGAACAAAATAATAATCTTATTGTTCTTGGTGATTCTTGCCCTAAGGCAAGTACCATATATATAGCATACATTGGGTACTTGGTCAATTGACCAAGTAAGAGAATTATTCGGAGAAAATATTAAATTATTTTATTACAAAGAAATATTAG
>JBAMIB010119845.1:0-13918 GCA_037177415.1 Kaempferia rotunda
TGTTGTTTGCAATTGCATCAGAATAGGAAAGAGTGAGGATAGACTGAACTCCTAACTAACAGGGAGCAGCTGGGAGAGGAACAGACATTATGTTCATGACTCGGGCTCGGGACTTATTAAATGTTGAAGTATCTCGGGACACATTCTTAATAGTGTTAAGCAAATGCCCTTTAACGTTAGAGTGATGGTTCCGCTGGTGACCTAACCGCTCCGTGGGATGCCCTTGCAGCTCTTGGAAAGATTTTGTTAGCTTTTGTTCGCTCTCCTTTGTTTTATCCGGTAGAGTGTCCTATGAAGCTTATATTTTCCTTTCATGGGAGCTACACCTCGTTCGGGACAATCAACTTCTTAAAGCTTTTCCCCTCAAATTGTATTCCTAGTTCATCCGAGTTCACCGCTCCGTGGGCCTCAGGTTCGGGTTCGGGACTATAACTAACATCCCTTTCTACAGCTGTTCATGGCATTGCTAAAATAGAGCAGCGGAGGGTATTGTCAGCCTAATAGAATCTAATATAAAGTAACTTGCTCGAGCGCCCTATAAGTAAGTTGCCCTAATATAATATAAGTAAGTTGGCGAGTGAGAAAGTCTTGGTATTAGTCTTGGGCAGATCTTTCTACGTTTTGAAGAACTTACAACTTACATCTTACTTGACGGGGCAGGCCCAAAAATATATAAGTTGTTGCTGGGGATCGACCATAAATATTAGGGAGATATACGAATCAGCCTAATAATCTAATTAATATCAGTCACTTGCTCGCCCTTAATTTTAGTAACGCCAAAAAGGTCAGTTTATAAGTCAGTTGCCGAGATTGTAACAATAGTTGCAGATCTTTCGTAGTTTTGAATAGAAAAAAGAATCAATTATGAAACTGAAGTAGCAACTGTTGTCCCACAGTGGAGGGGCAGGCGAGGAGAGAGGGAGACCGACGTGCCTATTTCTTATATAAAGATTGATTTGAAGATTAATGTGTGAAGAGAAGAATCTGAAGTTAAAAAAATCAGTCTATCTTCCCACCTCCCCTCCTAGCTACAGGGAGGACCTTTCTTTCTCAGGTAAGCTCTTCTAGCCATTGGCAGTGTGCTTGGGAGTTCCATCCGGTGGAATGCATTGAAGAAAGGAACGAAGGAGCTGGACTAATAAGAAGGAGTGGTGAATAGGCACAGTCATCAGTCCCATTAAAGCATTAGAAGCATTCCTTGCAAAAAGAAGGAAATGAGATTAGCTTCTCAATCCCATGCATAAAGATAAGGACGTGAGAAAAATACACTAATCCATGCGGAAGGAAATGAGTTTGAGTTGAGTTCAAGCTCACCGCGTCGAAATCTTTCTCAAGTATTACTCGCCCCTCAACTTACTTATATTATATTTAGGGCAGCGGATGATTTACACTTCATTTCTTGCGTGCCTGTAAGTAAGTTCAATAAGATTCAAAAAAGAAACTACGAAAGATCTTCTATCTCTATACTCTATCAGAGTGAAGGTGTGGAGCCTGGAGGCATAGATTCCACTATTGCAGCAAGCGGATCGGACTGAGTTAAGGTATCACTCCTGATGAAGAGTAGCAGCAGTCTAATATGGTATTTAGTGTTCAAGTGCTAGAGAGTGAATTAGAGTATGTCGTCACTCACTCTGTCTCACATTCTGCTATGTAGTGTTTTGTGTCTTTATTGTCTTTATTGTGTTGTCTTTTGATTGTGTGCTACTATTTGCTACTCTTGATCTTCTTCTGAATTAGAATATGATAGATTGGGAAAGTGATCAGTCTTTCCTAGATAGTTGCAAGAGTCTCATATCTTCATGGCATTGCATACCCCCAGTCATTAAAGACCCCGTAGGTGGGATTGACTCAAGGTTGAGCTCCGGAGAACATTTGCAGCACCGAAAAGGAGCACAAGCAAGCGGAACTGATGAGACTCACATTGCTACTGGAAGAGCTAGACCAGCTGCGTGCCTAGGTGATTCTTCCCTCTCCTGAACTTGATTCTTTCTAGACTCTTGCTTGAGAGAGTAGAACATGGAATAGCACAAGTCCATATTAGACGCTCTGGTTACTCCGGTAGTCGTAGTGGGTATGAGGCTTGCTTTCACTCCTCTGGAGTCTATTCTTTCCAGTTAGTCTTGTCATCGGCGTTCTAGGTTGAAGCCAGAAGGCTAGATTATTATATATATTCATTGCTACCCGGCAGCAGCATGGGAATGGTTCTTCTTCCTTACCCGCTGCTACCTGGCCCGTCCCGACCTCAGACACTTTATATAAGGAATGGAGTCTTTGACCTATTTTTGGTTACGGGAGGGAATCAGGTAGAACCCGAACTGCCGGATAAAGAGAAGGATAGATGAGCGGTTTCGAGGGCTCCAAGAAAGTAGTCCAGTCCCCTTCAGGAAGGTGAGAATCAGATCTTTTCTACGAGTACAACTAGTGAGAGGGCAAAAGCCACCGGAACATCTTCCACTATCAAAGCAAGGGGAAAAGATTCAACTCAACCAACATATGAGACTGCCAAGGGAAGCTTTCAAGCTCCAATCCGCTACCACGGGAGAGTGAATGGAATTATGGAAAGGGGGGCCATTGACTCGTAAGGGTACCTCTTTGAATATTCGATTTCTGCCTACCTCAAAGAGCTGAGTGGAAAAAGCACGGATTGTGCTATACTGGGACGGCAAAAGAAAGACCTCACCTATGCTGCCGGGAATGAGAATCCGTATGTCAGGCTCGGGCATTTGATTCAGGCCCAGGACAGCTCACCAGAGAAACCTATCACTCTTTCCATTCCCACGTCGCAGCCGCTCGTACCTATCTCAGTGAGACTGTCCGACGCTTTATCGGCACTTCGTCCCTTTACCTCTTCTTGCTTGGGCAAAAACTACTGGTACGGAGGTAAACTACTAGATAATTCAATCAAAGCTTCTAATATAGAGAGAGATAGATGGAGGACAAGATTAGCTCTTTTGCGGGAAGAGGGACGAGATCCAAAGAATTGGGAAATGAGGTGAGAGGGACAGGACAGGATTAAGATATTGAGTGCTAATTCACTCTTTCAACAGATCTGATCATTGACTCCGCGTACTTATAATAATGAGTCCGCGTCCTTCTGCCCGTCCGCTGCGCTTATCTTGCTTTTGCCCTCCATTATCAGCACTTCGACATCGGCACTTCGTGCCTTTACCCTTCCGTTGGTCAACAACCAACCTGCTCTCTATAGTTCTTCACTACTCGTACGGGAAGGCTTTCTTAAGTGATTTTATATCAATCGCCACCTCTCGAAATAGAAGTCTCGAATGATCTCGCGTATGAAACAAGTCATTCTGCTAGCCGTGCTCATTCCAATAGTTCTCATTCTGCCGCTTCCATTTCCAATGTACACGAAGAACAATTGAACAATATATCTAATACGATGTCCCGGATAATGGAAAGTCAGGATAGAACCGCCCCAATGGTCTCTCCCGGGAGGGGGAAGAGATGATGAACGACTTAGGTTCTGACCATCTTCTCTGATCTGGTATGGCACATTTCGACCTTCTGACTATCATTAACGGCAGCTCGGGACTTGGATAGGATAATGCATCTTTTTCTATCCTAAATATAATATAAGTAAGTTGGGAGTATACATGGTATTTCCTTTGGGGCCATTTACGACTATCCGATGGGCCGCATAGCGTATCAAGCAAGCTATTGCATTGTTTGCCCTGTATTCTAACCGTTTCAGTTAGGTTCTATTTTCTTCTCATACTTAAGGAAAAGGAAGAGGAAGAGGACCCGAACCAATCGGGGGGTTCCATTCACGAGAAGAGCACAGCTTTTCATTCCTCCCATAGGTCGAGCGAAGACGTCTATTAAAAATCTTTGTTTGTTCCTTCTTCTTCGGCTACAATGAGTGCCATAAATAAGAGAGAGAACGGGAATTCAGTCTCTTGGTGATCGTGTATGGATCTCCAAGCTGATGATGTTTAGAAGGCTCCTGTTACTGAGTGAGGCCCGAGGTCCTGATATAAGTAAGTTGGGGGGTGTCCTGCTTCTGTCTGAGGGGAGTGAGGCATATAATATAGTATTCCGTCGACGCCTGGGCGAAGGGGGCGAAGGTTCCAGTTGCCTTGGTTATCAAGGACGTCTCTTAGCTGCAAGTCTTGTTCTTCTATTTGATGCCATTGCTCGTCAGAGATAAAGAGACGCAATCCGCCCTCACCTGACCCGCTTAGCTACTTCCAATCCTTGACTTTCATTTCACCCCGAAACAACCAAAGTAAATCTCCTATTACCCCTTTCTTTCACCAGTGGTTAGGTTCTTGGGAAGGTTGAGTCAACGAACCTATGTAAACCACTCGTTCCCTGGCGTACGGAAGGAGGAGGAAGGAGGGGGACTGGAAAGGTGCTACGCGAAAACGACTATTTGCATCATCCCAATCAGACTATCGGATGTCACACACTTTCTGGCCCGAGAGAAAGGTAAGGGAAGAGAATCCATAAAGGGACGAGCGACAGCGACGTGAGCCAATCTTTCAAGTCTGGAGAGAAAAGAAAGTCAGTACCCTTCGCCTTTTACAGTGAACGTGCCAGTTCCAGTTACAGGGGACACTCTCCCTATCCAGGTATGAACAGTGGGAAAATCAGTGTTTTAGATAAGCCAATGCCCGCAAGCCAGTTGAAGTAGGCTCTGTTCCAAACGTCATCTTGGCGGGGAGTCTTTCCATAGACCGAGATCTTCTTTAGTTGTTAGGTCTTGGATACCGCTTCCTCGTTATAGGAAGGGGCAACGTAACGTGTGAATTGAAAAGAAAAGGTACGAGCATCGCGACGTGTAGACGGGGCGACGTTGAGACGTCTCGACCTTTAAAGTTAGGGACGTTCTTCCTTAGTGCTCGAGCGCCCTATAAGTAAGTTGAGAGGGACGAGGGTCTCGTAAGATAGGCTCGAAATACAGATAGGTACGAGCATTGCGACGTGACGAGTGCACTTAATTTGAATTAAGTTCTCGCCACTCGTTTTAAAGTAAGGGCAGGGCCGAGGTACGACTCGGCCTGTACTGCTCCTGTCCAGGTCGTATCTTCGGTCGGAATACCTGCTGCTCTCCGTTGATGCTCCTCCGACTTCCTGGCTCACGGCACTCATTCATCAATGCATTTGAAGCAAGAGAGAGGCGGGACCTCGAAGGAATTTGATACCTACGATTCCATGCCTACAAAGGGCATCGGGTGCTACAACTGATCCGTTTAGCCTCAGTCCTACTCCTGTTCTGGAATTCTATCTATTCGCTTATTCGTTGGTGCCGAGGCATGTAGTAGAGTTCCCGGCAAGTGAAGTGAAACGGAGCGCGCCAGAAAACTCAATGGATAGGAATGCGGACAAAGGCCATTCTCCTCCAATGCTGAAGCGGTCTTCTTTCTTCGCTCGTCCCTCTGCCCTCATTTGTCCACCATCAAGAGTAGGGCTGAGCATTTCTTGCTTGGCTCCCCCCATAGGCTCGTTCATTCCGATTCCACTCGCTCGCTTGTTTTCGGCATTGATTCTTTCATAGCATGACTTGACCATGACGAGTGCATCTTCGACTTGAGAAGCGCCTCTTCTCAATCAATTATAATTCAATTAAAGTAGTGCCGTCATGCGCATAAAGGACTCGGGAGCGGACAACGGATGCTATGCTCTCCGCACAGGGGAGGGAATGCCTCAATACGGAACTACGGTTCAGTCGATCTGGTCGGATAATCTCTACGTCACTAGCGATTGCATGCCGAACTCTCCGATCTACATAAGATAAGGAGTCAGTTCCCAATCCCAGGAGCGGCAGAGCTTAATCCTCCGAAGGCTTAGTAGGCCATGCGAAGTCGAGGAGCGATAGAGCAGTAGTGGCTGCTATAATATACGTGGCTGCCATTCAAGTAGTTCGGATGAGCGAGCCAGGGTTGTAGTCCTATCTTCCGGTCGTGGATAGTAGAGGCGGGGAGAGAACAAGAGTCTCCCTGATCTTCGAAATGGTTGATCGAAGACGGTTCCGAACACAGGTTCCGAGTCCAAGCTGTGATAGGCCCGCCCTACGAGAAAACGGCAAGGGTATACGAAGGATAGGCTCGAGCGAATGCGAGAGGGACGAGTGTAACTTGCTGAATAGAATAGTTGAGACCTGAACTTATTTTAGAGTAAGGGTAGAGTAAAGTCGGGGTCTTTCTTTATAATAATCAATTCTAAATGAAATATTCCCCAAAGAAATATTGAATTTACGACTAAATATTATAAGAGGCTAATCTTCTATCTACTTATGTCGTGAGTAGTCGAATATCTTCTATCTTTGAGTATAAATGAGTATAAATGGCCACTAATCTCTAATAAATATAGTCCGAACTCAACTACTAACCCTATATAATATTAAGATCGTGGCTACTTATTTGATTATAGTTGGGGCCACAACTACTCAATTATAGTAAGTGCGCTTAGACTTTTTATAAGAGCGGCCATTCAGTATAAAGATCTGCCCGTGGGGTTATATATAAGAAGTAATACGCTGCGGTGCCTAGCCTCGGGAGGTAAGAATGAAACAGGCGTCATTCTCACTCGCTCCTTGCCCCAATCCGAGTTGAATATGCTCCTGTTCTTGGGTATTCGTTCTAGGTGTAAGTGATGGGTTCAACTTAATTAAGTGAAGAGATGTTGACTGAGGCTGAGGCTCCGCGCACGACACCTTTAGAAGCAGAAACTCTGGAGTCCATAGCGTTCTTCCTATGCGCATTGCTTCAGCTTTATATATTTAATATTAGTGTGAACTCCAATCCCGTACTACTCGCTCCTATCCTATGTTTTCGGAAGCTTTGCTGCTCTCCTTTGCTCTTGGACAGTTCTTATCTCTAGCTCCTGGACTTATGAGTACAAATAGCGAGAGGGCACGCTTCTTATATACATTTGTTTTTCACTCATATTCCCAAGCAAGAACAGCTGCGTAAGACTCTAATGGGAAAGAGAAAGAGTCAGGTACATCTTCATAATCTGTATTAGCTGGTACCCACCCATACGAGGAATCCCGGACAAGAGTGAATGGTCTAAGTTCATTATAATAAGATAGCGTTCGGAACTCAACCAGCTGCCGGGCCGGGAAGATAAAGAAAGGATAATACGCAACTGGTGTACAACAGAAGAAAACAAGACATATGCCGGGAATTCCTTAGCTCTGTACGAGTCCGGAGTTCGAGCCCTCTGCCTTTATTCTTCTTACTGTAAGAGTGCCAAAGAGTTTTCGAGTTCATGGTTAGAGTTCATGGAAAGATCTTTCGTAGAGTCATTTAGGGTAAGGTTTATGTACGTGCTCACTATCTTTCTTTCTGTTTTCTCTCGCTGGCAGTGAAGTGTTGGGTTTTCCTTGCTTCCCTGCTCGCTCAACTAGATCACTATGCCTACTCCGACTAGCTGAGTCCGACTAGCTTAGCTTAGAATGACTGAGACGACCAGGTGATAGATATAGAGAAAGATAGAAAGAGGTTATGATTGGTGCCTTCGCAGACTTTATAAAAGAGCTATCTCACAAATTTCTCAGCCTAGGTGGAGAGAGCCAGCTTAATGGCTTCTGCCTAGGTGTAGGTGAGAAGGAGAAGGATAGAGAAGGAAGGTTATGATCATCGCACGAATGCAAATATATAAGGGCTATCTCCCACATTTATCTGCCGTTCAGTGCGATTCCTAGGCGAGAGTTCAGTGCGATGGTTGGCATCCTTGTGCGATGGTGCTGAGGCACTCCTTGGATGGATCACAAAGAGCATTCGTTGGATCGGGAAGCACTAGCTCAAAGAGCATTCGTTGGATCGGGAAGCACTAGAGTAGATAATGGAAGCACTAGACTGTAGAGGAAACCTATTCTCTTCAGTTCGGGAAGCACTGGAGTGAGTAGTTCAAGAGCCTAATCTAGAGTAGAGTCAGGGAGTTCAATCTTCTGTGGTTAAGATCCAGCTAGTAAAGTGGGGGTTCTGTGGTTAAGATCCCGCGAAAGGTATAGGTCTTCTGTTCTGTGGTTAAGATGCCGCTAGGAAGGGTCTGGGTCTGGTCAGCAGGTGAAGGGGATCTGGTAAGCATCCAGCTAGTCAAGTCTGGGTCTGGTAAGCATCCGTGGTTCAGGTCAGCGGGGATAAAAGGGAGAAGTCCGGGCAGCGGGGTAGCTAGTGGGGCGAAGAATAGGGAAGCGGGGGAGGAGAGGAGCTAGCTAGAGTCGGATAACTGAACCAGGGCCAGCGGAAGGCGTCCGGCGGAAAGAGAACTAGAGTGCGAACCTACTTAGCTTAGTCGGCTAAATGGTCAATAAACTATTGAAAGAGAGGGATGGAACTTAGCTTAACGGATGGATCAAGCTTGGCTTAGAGCTTATGAAAGATAAGCGAGGGCGAGGGCCCATAGAAGCGAGGCACTACTTGGAAAGCTGATAGCACCGAGGGATTAGATAGTGAACCGACAGAGAGGTCCGACCAATCATTGAAGCCAGGGGGAGCTTGGTGTGAGAGCACCTAAGGACATAGAACAGCACCCTTTCTTCTGCTCTTCGACCTCTCTTCTGCTCTTCCACTGACCGATCATACTCTTCTCTTGATTTCCTAGCTCTGGCTCTGCTATGGATTCTTTGCCTGGGTCTGTCATTGAGTAGAGCTCAGCTATGGAATAGAGCTCAGCCATGGAATAGAAGGGACCAGGCAGAATGAATTCGACTGAAAGCACAGGCAAGAGACAGATCAGTATAGGAGGTTAGTTGAGCAATTCTTGGTTAGTTGAGGCATAGCATAGCTTAGTTGAGGCATTAATAGGAGGCCCAAGCCAGCGTTAGGCAGAGAACTTCACTAGGCATCAGATAGCTAGAGGCAGAGCCCGGACTCTACTTATTGTGATATAGCTCACACTCCCGTTGGTCTATCCCGCTCCTTATCAGTCGGCTCTTTCTTTTAGTGGGACCTGGACTCGATCACTGAAGTGACTATCTCGCTCACTATTGAATTGTGACCCAGTTATACTCTCCCTAACTTCACTATTGGATGATGGCACTTCGATCAGATCAGTCTTCCACCACTCCGGTCTCCCAGATGAACTGAACCACCTACCTTCCCTTCCTTTGAGTGACTCATCCGGACTACTGAGTTCTGACTCTCTCTTTTCTTAACAAGGGATGATGCCAGGCTCTCTCTTATTATTAATGTGCCAGGCGAGAACGAGAACTACTAATCAAATTAGAGGGAATGACACTCTTTGATTTGCGATGGCTCGAAGGCTCTACTAAATTAATGAAGTCGAAGTGCGATGGTGGAGACTAGCGAGAGCTTCCCGACTCATGCGATCTCTGACTTCCCTATCTATCTGGTTAAGACCGACGAATGCAAAGAGCAAGAACCCAGGCGATTCAATTAATAAAGAAAGAGTTCCCGGGCGGAGATAACTAAAGATAAAGAAATCCCAACCAATTAGCAGACTGAACTGAACTTCACTATATATGTTCCCATGAGTTCCAGAGAAACTGAACTTCACGAAGAGAACTGAACGCAGACCCAGGCAAAGATTAGATTCCACCGCTGAGCCAGGCAAAGACGGGTCGCACTCCCATTACCATCCCAGTAGGCATCGCGCACAAACGAATTAACAATCTCTATACTGTAGCACTCTTCACTGCTCCTTTGAGCCACATTAGGACTTGTACTGCCCTATATGCCCTATAGAAAGAAGATCAGAGTAGCGCTATAGTCTCTTTATCCGTATCCGCGCTATTGTCATTCTATAATAAGATGGTCTCTCTTCTTTGGTTGGAAGAGGGTCTGAGACTTTGCCGAACGAGTGCGATTGATCGAGTAGTCGCCAACTTTCGAGTCTCTTTCTCTATTGAACTCGAGTCTCTTTATCCGTAGTAGCTGTTATTCTATAGTCAGAGACCTACCTTCTTTGTAATGGTTTGAATTGTGACCTTCTTTGTAATGGTTTGAATTGACCTACCTTCTTTGCTTGTTCTATATTACCTACACCCTCTTTGCTTGTTCTATATTAAGAGATCTACCTTCTTTGGGTTAGAGGAGGGACCTACCTTCTCTCTTAGGAATTGAAACCTACCTTCTTTGCTTGTTCTATGATTAAGAGACCTCTCTTTTAATTCAGATGCTTGGGTTGCTTGATCGAGTATTTGCGCGCGCCAATGTACTTGGCGGTATAGGTCAGGAGGCGCCTTAGCTCGACCTGTCCAAGTCGGTTCACCGTCGTGGGTCAATGATCATCAATCCAACCATCAAAACCCAACTTCGATTGCGAAGTTCAAGTGCTCAGAATGCCGAAACTGAGCACAACCAATTAGACCTCTAAAAAGAGGAAGACTGAGGACTGCGTTTAGCAGATCAGATTAACAGGCTCCATCCAAAGAATAAGAATTTAAGTGAAGATTAGCAGTCAAGAGTAGACAGAAAAGCATCGGAATTGCAGATAAGATTAGCTGTACTTACTCACAGGGGCATATAACGGGCTCATGGTATTATATTCATATAGAATCATATGGAACTCATTCTTATCGTCTATCTCTTTATCAATCAAGCCTCTAAACTGCTTTCTTTGCTTTGCCACCACCACTGGATATCTTCGTCGTCCCTCTGCCTTTGCTATTCGATAATTCAGGCACTCCAGAAAAGGAATTGATCACTCTTGCACATGCCTACCAAAGGAAAGGATGGTTCAAGTCTTCCTCAGCCACGAAAGAAAGGATGAGGAGCGTCTAGGGCGACTAGTGACTTATAGTGACCTCTAGTACCCCACCTGAACCACGGACGAGTTCGGACACAACCACGACTCAAGAATAGAAAGATGATCCGACCATTCATTCATTCTAGGTAGGAATTGCCTATTGGTTCGTGGTTCCGCCGCGGAAGCAAAGAGGAGGCGCCAACTATTCTACTAGCAGGTTGACCGAAAGAGCTGGGACCGAAGAGCTGGGACCGAGGGACTCTACCCATTAAAGTTGTGGACGTGGGTCTGATAATCTAGCGTACGTAGTTATTGGTTCGTGGGTCTGATTTGATTGAGCGAGGACCAACTTCCATCTTTGCTAGGTTCCTACTAGTCTGATCCGACTTCAGATAATCTATATTGGTTTGGGACCTATTAAAGTGGGGAGAAGCAGGACGAAGCCTACCCTCTCTCTCACTATGAGAGCTTGATTGGTTCGTGGTAGAGACCAGTTACCAACCTACGAGCCCAACGATGTGAGGGACGAGGACTCAAGATAGGTCTGAGCCAGAAGGACCGAGGAAGGTTTCAAGAGTGGGCTTCCGACTCCGCCATCCAAAGAAAGATTGTCTTTGGTAGAGCTGACTAAGCAAAGAAAGCTATCCCAGCTAGTGATTTTCATTTGGTAGAGCCGAGGGCTGACGTGGTAGTGAGCTAGATGATCCGACGTCGGTTTGCAATAGTGGGAAGGCCCACCTCCTACTCTGAATCTACCATTAAAGAGAGTGGCTTCGTGGGGTTGATAGTGATCCCCCCCCGCCTTCGTTCTAGCATGCGCCTGCATCGATTTCTCTGTCTTTATTACCAATAATTATTAGAGAGTGGAATGGTCCCACCTAGCCCACCAAGTCCTCCCACGCTCCCTAGCTTCAGTACTATATATAAGGACGAATGCTTAACCACTGAATTTCATCGAAGGAGTGCTTCCGGATCTGCCACTGCCTGATAGCCGCTCCTTAGTTCTGCCCTTCTCTTCTTAGTTCCTGTCTTCTTCTTGCTAGACCCCTCTTCTTGGTTCTCTCTTTGTAAGAGCTCTGGCACATCTTCACCCACTTCCTCCCTCCGCCACTTTTCGGCGTCTTGCCCCCCCAGCATTCGTCAAGCTGAAGAAATCACTTCGATGCAGTGGCAGTGCTTCTTTCCAGCAGCTCTCAATGAGAGAAAGAAAGCTTTCCAAGGTCTTTCTATAATAGAAATAGAAAGAGAAAGCAAGCAAGCTAAGGTCTTCGGAGGCAGAGAAAGGTCTTCTACTATAATAAAAATAAAGAGAAAGAAAGAAAATCATTCCCAATAGTCGGAAAGAGCAGAAAGAAGTATCGGAGGGCAAGGAAGAAGCAGGTCGGCATTGCCTTGGGCAGTTGGCGGAGAAGGAGGCATAGAGAGGATAGTATGGTGGAAGCAGCGGTATGAAAGTGAGAGATTCATTAAGATGTGGGGAAGGTGGAGCCGAGAGCCTTACCTGTAGCAAGCAAGTTCAGTATACCATATAGATAGAGAAGTGAAGATCGCCTATACCATATATACATGGAAGAGCACACTTCAAAAGGGAAGGACCATTAGATAGGTGCGAACGAATGCGAACGAGGCTTGCAATTGGAAGAATAACCGGTAGGGGCGCAAGATCAGTGCTTTAGTTGTCAAAAAGTAGATGCTATGAAAGCGGGCTGTCGTCCCGAAAAGTGACGCGGAGTTTCTCGTCCGGCTGCTCCTCTTTCCCGGATCCTACACCCAATGCAATGTCAAACCTCACTCTTCAGTCTGGCACTCGTCCCATAAAGAAGGAGCTGGGCGCCCCTCGATCGGCAAGGGAAAGAAAGCATCTATGAATATAGATATATCTACTTTCTCTCCTTATAGATTTAATAAGAACTTGTAGCTGGGTTGGGAAAACAATCATCTATTGGGAGTAGCACTACCTTCTCCAGCCTCTCATTTCGTTGACAGAACTAGGCCATCTAAACCAATCCTAAACTAGGACATCTACTAGGACAAGTGAGACATCCAAACTCGAACCCTGGATTAGCCGCTTTCCTGGTTAACCGGGTAATCAGTATATAGAAACTATAAAGAACTCATATACCGCAGCCGTAAATTCAATAGCAATTGCTGTTACTGTTACTTATCTTTATTCTTTTTCTGTTGTGAATAGCTTAGAGATCAGGAGAAAGGGCTCGCCGATCTCCTTTAAAAACAACCCCACGCGAGGACATTCAACTGATAAGGAATCCATCCACTGACTTTTGACTTATATTATATATGATTGAATACTTGAACTTCCTTGCCTGGGATGAGTGAGTCTGAGAGCCAAGTTCCGCATTTTTGAAGCAAACGGGGAGTGAGGCACCCGGGGAAGGACGGGATCTGATCTATTGATTGCCCCTCTGAAGCTATGCGGCTCGCAGTCCTTTCGAAGGTTCTCAGTCGACAGGCGCAGTGAATCTATGCTCTTACCAGTGAGAGTTCTCTAAGCGCAGGACGAAGACCAACCGGCCATCTCATTGTCTGACCAAGAAAGTTCTCGATCTCGAAGCAAAGGAAAAGCACTAAAGCAAGGGAGATATAGTGTTGCGGGAAGACGAGCTTTAGAGGAACAAGCGAGCGCAACCAAGAATGGAATCTTTCATCCGACATCCGACCTATGATTCATGTTAGATTCATCCGACCGAAGACCCATACTGAGACCCGTTCAGAACCAGGCCTCTGCTTGTAGCTAAGTCACTCCTAGCCGCTTTCCTTCCTTTCCTCCCGAAGATCAGATCAAGCATGCCTCCCAACCTAAGCCATAAGCACAGCACGCCTAGCCTAGCAATGGGAATGCATCGGGAGCCTACCCTACCGTGAACCATCTCATGCCCGGACCGCTCCTCTGAATTGGATTGGCTCTAACTGAGATTAAGATTATATGGCAGGGATAGGATTCGAACCAACGGAAGTCATTCATGGAGAATTGTTTGATTTTCTATTCGACTACTTACTTATATTAAATTAATAGTCGGCCAGGCACTATATGGAGTAAGGCAGTCCAAGTCCTCTCCAGTCAGTCTCGGTCCAATGCAGTGAGTGAGTCTCGGCCTAAGGAAGTCAGTCTCGGTCCCTTTCAGTTATTTAAGGCATTATCTCTCTTCTTTCTTTTCTTTACCTCCCACGGGCAAGCAAGAAGGAGCAGAGCAGAGTGAAAGTTCTTTTCTTTGGCTCCCACGGA
>JBAMIB010119950.1:0-13917 GCA_037177415.1 Kaempferia rotunda
GTCTCCGACGGTGATCGCGCACCGTGGGTGTGCAGGTTAATATTCCGCATAGATATATATATATATATGTGACTAAATGTATTGTATGCATTCAAAGTGCAAAGAAATCACATTGATTAAAGCAATCAATGGATGGTAAGAATGAGAATTTCATGAGACAATCAAGTGGTTCTAAATGGGGATAGATAGTTTGGTCTCTGTGTTTGAGCTTGTAACTATATAGCTTATGTTCTAATGTGAATTTGCAGGAAAAGGTTCCTCGCCTGTGGTAGTTCCTAAATACATTGAGATACCGACTGCTGATGAAAATTCCAGTCAACATGTTAAGACAATGGCTGTACATTCGGTGCCTTCAGTGGAGACAAGTCTTCAAAAGCTGGTATAAATTTATTACACGATCCCATTTTATGGGTCATCTATTTTGTTAACTTTGTGTTGCCTGAATGAGAGATCTATGAGTTGTTATTTTATGCATCTACGAAAGAAACACTCTGCTTGTGACCTGTGATTAAGCAATCAGAAGCATTCTGTGATCTTTGTCCATTTCAACATCTACATATTTCATTCCATCAGTTTGAAGTTATTGATTGATATTCTGTTTCTTAATAACAGGAGCAAGTAATTGATTTCTGATACTGATGGCCATTAAGCATACCTAAATACATTGTTAGCTTACTGAATTTTGCAGTACTTTTGGAAGACAACTTGATCGCATATGTTAACTAGATATATTCACGCAATAAACTTTGGGAGATATGTACACAATGGTGTCAATCATGCTGCCTAATGAAACTATTTCAAAGATTTACAAATATGAAAATTATATCAAAAATGTTTTTGTAAACTCTTAAAACAAAGAGTTTTTAAATTTAGTTTATAATGGTAATGGTGGTTATGCTTATTCAGTTGGTTCTTATTAACAGTAGTTCACACTTCCCTATTGCAATGGGGCTTGATGGCATGATATGACCAAATTCATATAAAATGTGATAACACTTACAGAGACCAATATATTGTTAGTTCTTCAAGTAGTTGGCTATATTGTATATTGATGTTTCTTCTGTTTGGCATTGCACATCTTTTAGTCAAGCAAATTTTCTGATTTTAATTAATTTTTAAAGCATAAACCTTCAGCACACCATTTTGTAAGTGTTAGGACATTGGATTCAGAAGACAGTAACTCTGCTAGTGAATTAATGACTTTTTCCTTTTTTACCTATTAGTTTGGATCAATAGGTTCCCTTCTGGCACAATACTTATTTCAATTATTCCAGTAGCTTATTCTTGTCACTTGTTAGAGACATATAACATTATTATCTATAAATAATTTTGTGAATGATTTATATTAAAAAATGTGTTGTTGCTCAGGTAAGCAAGTCTGAAATATATACTCGATCCATGGATGAATCTTCCATGATTATGTCAGAAGAGCCAAATCCGTATTACCCAGGTTTGTAGTTTCCAAGTGCATCTTTACACCTAAATGTTTCTAAACCTTTTAAACATGAGAACCTATGAATAAGGAGAATCCTATAGCATGTTTGATTTATGACTATAGGTGAAACCACGTTAAAGTTTACTTTCTAAAAAAAGAACTGACTTTAATTGAGAAACTAAACATAATCTGGCATGTGCAATATGTCATGCGAAGCAAATAATTATGTACTAAGAAACTAAACAACTAAAAGGAATCATTCGTTTTGTCATTGAGATTGTGTGAGTTTGCTTTGTCTTCTGGAATTACCACAAAATATTAAAAAAATATTAATATTCATGAATAATTAGGTGTAGCTCTAATAAATGATCGAATGAGAGAAAATATATTGAGATGTGCATATTCAAATGCAATGTGTAAGTTATATCGTTAGAAGTGTTAAATATATTAGAGTGAAAGTTATAACAGGTAGAGGGATAGGAAAAAAATAATTTAGTGACTGTAGTAAATTTGATTTAATGTATTTGAACATTGATAGTGGGATGGATTAAAGTCATGTAGCCAAATACAAATGAATGTGATAAGTATAGCTTGGCGATGATCGATTTTAAATCCCTTGCTTTTGCTTCTGTTTGCAGGTAAAGATATAAAACATCGAAAGCGACATAGGAGGAAACACTATGACAATCAGGAACCGTGCATGATGAGGGGGGTTTATTTCAAAAATATGAAATGGCAGGCAGCAATAAAGGTTGATAAGAAACAAATACACTTGGGGACTGTTGGATCTCAAGAAGAAGCTGCCCGACTATACGACAGGTATCGTGCTATTGAATGCACATAGACATTGTTATGGCATTTTGTTAATGCATTCATCTCTCCCCACAGAGCAGCTTTTATGTGTGGGAGAGAACCCAATTTTGAGCTCTTGGCGGAGGAGAAACAAGAACTTGGGCAATACAACTGGGAAGAGTTCTTGACACTGACTCGCAGTGCGATCAATAACAAGAGTAATGAAGCTCCCATTTGTCTCTCAATACCATGTCATGCTCAACAAGAAACTTCCATGCCCATTCTCATTGTTTTTCTCTCTTTTCTTTTTCCAATAGAGAACCAGAGGAGGTTTAGTCCAGGAAAGCGAAAGAAGTCGCCCGAGGCTCAGAATTCCAGCAGCAACTGGGAACAGGAAGGAGGCAGTCACGATACATCGATGTCGGATGATAATGAAGATATTGATGCCAATGTATCTGTCTTGTGACCCTAGTGAAGCATGGAGTTTAGAGTATACGGCTCTCATAAATTTATTTATTGAGGCTTATTTAGACATGTGCATAGTTCCATCATCTCTTAGATTTGTCTCTGATCAATTTGCTCCATGTAAAGTCCCAAAAAATAAGTAGGGCATTCCTCATTCACTTATCATTTTCAAGTTGCAGCATAAATATTCATCTTGATTGCTGCTCCAATGTTGCTCTCTGGGATGTTAAGACTATTGTAATATTCTCTGTTTCCATTCTTTGAAAGACTTGGTAGATACTTGTTCTGAGTAGTATGGTCGCGGAATGGTTCGGTCGACCGCCTTCAAATATAAATGCACATTTTATGGAGATATTCATTCTCTGTAGAATTTGTATAGGATTCTTTCGACTGGATGAATTGAATTGCTCAATTTGAAATGAGACACGAACAACATATCATTGGATTGAGATCAAAATTTGATTAGATCGTTTGATAAGAAGAAAGAAAGGCTTGTCAAAGCTCAAATGACAATATAGAGATAATGATCTTTTTTATGGAAAATGTCCAATACGTTGAACAAAATTAAAAAGATGTTTTTTTTTTCAAATATTGTAACAACTATAATTTTATAATTACTATAATACATAATTTATTTAAAAATATTTGTTTAACTTAACTAGTAACAATCATGAATTTGACCCGCTCATTTAACATTTATATTATATCAGCTATAATGCATCCTACCGATTCGATTCAAAATTTAGATAGACAATTTAAACAAAATATAATAATATAAACAATTAAACAATGGAGTGGTCAACCCATTAATAAAAAAATCAAAATAAAACAGACCTTTTTTAAAAGGCCCTTTTGATTTTAACTAATAGCTTTTCGGAACCCAATGATATCATGTTATAATATAAATACAATTGAAACTGAAATGTTGATTTAACTCGGTAAGAAACTTTTATAATATCGACTTAATATATGTACATAGCAACTGTATTCTCTTTCAGCTTCAAATCAAAACATTCTCCAATCTTCCCATCACACCCAAACCAAACTACGGTTAATGGTTCGTGAATACTTGCCCTCGACTTCCTCCGTGGAAATTTCATATGGATATTTAAGGGAAATACATTTAAAATCCATCTACTTGGAAAGAGGAGGGAGAAAACAAAGAATAATAAAATTACATATACATATCTTTCGTCATGTTATACTTCCTTTGTGTGATCTTTTCTAAAAAAGATCAGTGGAATAGCACCTAAAAGATTTGAAGTCTTCAGTCTTCATTTGATTCCAAGGACAGCAAAAGGACTAGAGTACCCCTACAGATGATATGGTGACTTAACGATTCATGAATAAACTCCTCAAAATTTAATGGATAATACTATTAGGAAGCCTCTCACTGTGTATCTGATGAAGGATCTAAAATAGCAGTACAGACGTTGGTTATTATCTGGCACTGACACATCTACTGCACCATGATGCTTACCAGAAACACAACTGAGCTCACAAATGCCCCTGCTATCAGTCACAAGTAGGTAGCAACCAACCACAGATCTGATTCCTGCAATACAAAATGAAGTTGGGAAGACTTACTAACCAAGTCAATCAACACAGTTTCTCTCAAAAAGGGTTTATTACTTCTGTCATACTCTACAATAATCATCTTCAACTCCATTTAAAGGCAACGCCAATACTAATTCAATTATAGAAGCAGAAGAAGCTTACCTATCAACCATCGCACAGTAAGTTCTCATGCCTTATGTTGCATCAACCTTCAGAGTTTGATTAATGGAATTTATCTCCTACAAGGGAAAGACAAATATATCATAGAGGGGAACAAGGATGAAAAACTCACTTGGGTTTCCTCCTTTGCCAAGACACAACATATCTGCAGCCCTGCAGAGGCTGATCAGGAGCTTTGCTCAACTGTTTGCTATGGAGAGGGAGGACGAGGTGGAGATTGGGCTCCCGACGGATGTGCAGCATGTAAGTCACATTGGCATGGATGTTAAAGGGATTGGCATATTGAACAATTGGGTTGGAGATCCTGCGTTGCTGTCCCTCAGTCCCAGCTATGACTGTTGAGGAGTTCGATCGTGTGCTGGCCCAAACATCTGATGCAATCGTCGCTAATGGATCACATGGTCCCTGGTCTTGAGGCATCTGTATAACTTTCATGTTACATAATTGCATCCAAGAAATGTTTGGTCATTTGAGATATTCATGTCCATGTTCATGAAATGCAACAATGGAGAAGTTTCCAACCCATGAATCAAACTGTGCAGGACATTTCAATGCTTTGGGTTTTTTTTTTCTCATTTATGTTTTTGTCGAAAGGCTAATCTCCTGGAGAAACTATGGCTTATCCAAAAATTATTTTACCATTGATATTCTCGTTTTTTAGCCTTTTCACAACATTAATAAGGTAGAGTACTTTGCAATTAACTTCAAATTATGGTATTGTTTGTTGACAACAAACACATGAAAAGAAAAGGATTATATATGATTGCATAAAATTTTATGTTGCCTGTGTTGATTGTGCCATTGAATATAATGACATGTCTAACACTCAAGGCTCCTCAATGCGCATTATTTTTTTTATTTTTTCTAAACTTCTAGTTCAATTGATTATTAATGGCAATAGTTTTATTTTATAAGTAAATAGATTAAGTAGAAGAAGTTCATCTTCACCTAAATTGGAATAAAAATGCACAAAACTATTTTTCTCGTCAAAATCTAAATTAAAAAGAACTAAATAAAGAAAATTCAAAGTGGATTTATATTTTATCCCATATTTTTCTATTATATTTTACAATAAAAAATTATCACAAATCTAAATCCTAGATTTATCCAATAAATTAATTTTGTTTTAATACGATTGTTATATGACAAGTGTGCATTTTAACGTCATGCTTGAGGTCTTAATTTTTTTATCCAATTTGAATCTATATTGGCATTCTTTAGTACATGTCGAAAAGTATGGAGTGTCAATATTATATTACAATTAAATTTAATTTGAACGGACTATCTACTTTCTATTATGAGTAAATAAACTAATTGAAAGAGCAATAAAGAAACAAAACTCTCTATTTTATTTTGCAATTAAATTTAATTCTAATGGACTATCTAATTTCCATGACTTCATATTTAAACAAGTAAATAAACAAATTGAAAGAGCATTAAAAAACAAAACCCATCTGAACTGTGAACCGCTATTCACATTTTGATACATGTCAATGCACGACATAAAATGATGCTTTAAGTCTTAAACCCAGGTATGTGAAATGATACATTAATCTTTAATCCCAGGTATGTAGTTTCATATTTAAATTTTATCCTATATAAATTTTTACATTTTCAATTTTTGTAAAAAAAATTCACACGGCTAATTAAGTTGAATCTAACCATTACCAACAACCTTCGATTTCAAAGTTGTTGCCTATGTTGATAAGCAAGTAGAACAAGGCTAATACATTTCATTTGACATAGCTCAACATTTAAAACCACACTTTAAACAACATTTTGGATCAATTGTTAGACCAAACAAGTTAATGATTCAATACTTTTAATTGGATAAAATGTCAAAAATTTAATGAAAGCAATCAAATTCATATGAAAATATTCATAAGTGAACAAAAGAATTAACAGGTAATGAGATTTCTAACCTTATTTTTCCCTTGTCAAGCTTGTGATTAAGCCCCAAAAGGCATAATAGAAATTGGCAAACATCTTTGACCTGCCATATTTAGATTTTAAACCCAGAAAACGATAATGAAATATCATTTACTTGAGCTCAGTATAGGTCGTACATTTTAGAAATATTATGTTTGTCCATCTTTTCTGGTAGTTTCCTGCTAAGTAGCACGTCCATCATTTCTGGTTTGTCCCTAGCTGCTTGAAGTGCTCATGTGGACGACTCATGACTGCTTAATCTTTATTTCTCTCTAAGAATTCCGATCTTGATTTGATAGATTATACATGCGTAGTTCTCACAGCTACTCACTGATCAAACTTGTTCCTCAGCTCTTCCTTTCTGTTGTTTCAGAGTTTGTCTCTAAGTAACAACAATCATCAACCTACTTGAGAATATCAACACAAATCTTAGTGGAAACATCCATCAGGTTGCCGCAAGGTGACATAATTTGGGCTAGTCTTTCCGTCTATCATGGTTATTACAGTCTTGATAGAACAATGACAATTAGTATGTTTCCTTCTTAATGAGGCTTAGCACTATCGAGATACAGGATACCTTGTTGGCCCATAGTAAACCTCCTAATAGTTCATTCTGCAAAAGTTAAAAGAACACGTCATGACTTTGCTCAAAAATAAAAGGTTTCACCAATATTCTTTCACCAAAACTAATCATGTTTTCACTAGTTACTTACAAGAAGAAGCACAATAAGTTGGTATTATTTTATCAAGGATAAGTATTAATTTCCGAATTTACTGTCCACAGACCACGTACCAATTTTCTTTGCTACTCGTTCACTTGCATTATTTATTCTTTATCATGTAAATCACTATTGAAGAAAACTAGTCAATAGAAGAAAATATCCTATCTCAAAAGGTTGATTCCTTTAACAGCTGAGTCACTCTTTTTCTTATGAATGGAAGAGCAGAAAGTATACATCTGAGGATTTGAGGTGGTCACATCTCAGGCGAGAAGGATAAATCGCATAAAACCATAGTTGTCAAGATTGACCTACAACATTATGGATCACCTAAGTTGAATCGAGTTAATCAATATTGATAAATTAGCTAGAAATGAGTTACATTCTGGAAGGAAATAGGTGGAAATAAACAAAATTAAGCCAAGCTGAGCGTGAAAACAGCCAAAATTGATTTAACTTTGACCAAAATAGATTGATTTGGCTTGGAGATCTAGTCAACTTTGCCAATCCCAACTGTCCAAGAGGGAGAGAGACAAATCTAACTTAAATATTTCAACCTAGCAACCACTCAAGATTGTCATAAGACCAGTAGTTCATGAATAGCCACCTACTAGACTCTCTCTTGCCTAGTGTAAATGAGAAAATTTAATATCAGATTGTGATTTGTGATAGAAATCCAATAACCATAATTTGGATGTGACTTAGATAACAACTAACACCCATATTCACATCTTGATTTTATTATTTATTATAATGCATTTTAATTCAATCTCCATATTAATAGATATGATTATTATTTATTAACAATCTAACATTCTAAAACATGAATTTATCAAATAATAACAATATGATATTATTAACCTTACAATGATAATAGCATGCCATTACTAATATTGTTATACTATATTATATATTGCTATCTAACTTTATTAGTTCTATTATTTATTATTTATAATATATGCTCTTAAATTTATGATATTTGATTAAATATAAGGTACATCCATAGCCGATTGAAAATCATGGTTTCTCTTGTATAAGAAACTATTTTATTTATTAATTTTTATCTTTTTCTTAACAATCCCAATTTCATCAGCATTGCCAATCCAATATAAATGATATTTAGATGTTTGACGATTAGATCCATACTAATACGATTTTGACTATATATATATAATCAAACTAGTATAGAACAAATGTAAAAGAAATAATACTTGTTGCTTAAGCGAGGATGGTGCACGTACACTTATGGTCTGTTTACTTGGGAGAGCGGAAATTAAAATTAAGGAAAAGTTTTCGCAGTGGAAAAGTTTCCGTTGTTTACTTCATTAAAATTTTTAGAGGAAAGAAAAAGACAATCCATCCGCATATCATTTTGGAGTTAAAATCGATTCCCTCAAAATCGGACGGAAAGCGGAGGATGGAAAAAAAAATGAAGCATGTACCCCTTTGCATGCATAAAATTACACTATATACCAAAAAAATTAACGCATGTACCCTTTTTAACTCATAAAATTACATCATTACCTAGAATATATTCATCTTTCTCGATTAAGGTAAACAAGTACATAGAGGAAGAGATTTATTCATCCTTTCTTTTCTCTCCCTCAGAGAATAACTTTCCACCATGAATTCTTTTCCTTTCCTTATTCACGCCTTAGAGTAAACAGAGCATAAATAAAATAAATAATAAAAATAAGAAGAATATAAATAGGCATCCCCACCCACATATACGAACGGTAAGAAGAATATGAATACGACATTTTCTTAAAAAAATCTACTTAAATTTTGAGAATTTTCAAAAATACATTATAATTCCATATTTTTCAAAGAATGCACTTCTGTTTCAAAATATCCTTTTTATTAAAAAAAAATGTTGTAATTCACGTGCCAGATAGAGTCCTACCTGCTACAGTAACATTAGAAATAAATAATAACATAGTAATTACAGAATAAAAAAATATTTTTAAGATAAAGATCTTTCAAAAACAAAATAACTTTTACATAGGTAAGTTATCAAAATTAATAAATTGTATAGGTTAATTTTAAATTTACCAACTCATATATCTATTTTTTGTTTTACTCCTCATGTAAAAATCAATCGAATAGATTTTTATTTAGAAATTAGTCGACTAATTTTTAACACAGTCGAATCGATTTCTTTCTATACTGAATTGAATCGATTTGCTTTAATTTCAAAGTCAATTTTGAATAAAATCGGTTGATAGACCAATCGATCTCGAATTGACATGAAACTAGTTCTTATATGTTTGTCGTTCTCCAGATTATATATATATATATATATATCCTCAAACTTTAATTTGACTCAATATATTAAAAGTAATATTTTTTAACACGAATATGTTTAAAAAATCTAATTTGTATTCAAAAAATCACTGCTCTCAATATATTAAGTCAAATTAATATTTGAGAGCATGAATATAATCAAGAAACTATATGAATACATAGGAATTAGTTTTATGTTAATCCGAGGATGTTTGGTCTATCAATCAATTTTGCTCAAAATCGACTAATAAACTTATATAACTCAAAATGACTTAAAACTAGTTCTTATACGTTTGTCTAGTTCATCTGATTATATTCATGTTCACAAACGTCAATTTGTCCCAATATATTAAGAGCAGTGATTTTTTTTTTTAATATGAATTAGATTTTTCAAACATATTCATGTTCAAAATATAACAACCCTTAATATATATGGTCAAATTAACTTTGAGAATATGAATATAATTAGGAGAATTAGACGAACATATAGAAATTATTTTCATGTCAATGATCGTTTGGTTCATTAATCAATTTTATCTAAAATCAACTTTGATACTAAATTAAATCTATTTAATTAATTTATCGATTGATTTACTTAAACTTTTTGTACAGACAGAAATTGATTTGACTGACGTGAAAAATCAATCAATTCTTAAATAGAAAATTAATTCGATTGTTTTTTTTTATTAAAATAAAAAATAGGTACTTGTAATTTTAAAATTAATCTATGTGATTTAGTAATTTTGAAAAGTTATCTGTATGGTTAAGTAAAAAGTTGAAATTATTTTCATCTAATAAATAATATTATTCAAAATTTGATATTTATTGATTTATGTAATAAAAAAATGGGAAAAAAATCATTTAATAAGTAAAGAAAAAGAGTGATGTTTTTGAGAGATAAAATCAGAAAAAGGAAAGAGTTGATTAATTTTTATTTGTAATTAAAAAATTACAATGCATAAAAATAAAATAATCTAAAATATATAAATGTGAACTTTTTTTAAAAAAAATATAAATAAATTTAAAATATTAAAAATCAGGGCTCTTATATAATTGGGGTAATTGGCGAAAAAAAACGAATCCGATACGAGATAGCGCCGCTATTATTTATATATATATATATAGCGGTTCGTTGGCGAATCGTTTCGTGTCGTCGTCTCGAAGAATCGTGTTCCAGAGCCCGAGTGGAGGAGAGCGCTGTCTTTAAATCTCTTCCTTCTCAGTCGCCTACCTCATCGGAAACCCTAGCGAGGTGCCTACCTAAACCGACGGTTTCATATCTGCGAGGAGCTTGTAGTTGTTGGTGGTTTTGAATTCGTTTGTCTCTTTACTTATATTTTGATTCTTTTTTGTTAGATTAGACACTGGAAACCTCGAGGAGGAACATAGTCCATGGAGGGAGGTGGCACAGAAAATGGCTTGGATACTAGCAGGACGGCGAAGGAGGATCTCCCTCCTTGCTGCAGGAAGGTCAGGGCTTCAGCTCCCGAGTCTGAGGCGAAGTGCCATGACACCGTCGTGTCGGGGTGGTTCTCCAACCCACAGACCTCTGGTCGGTGTCTGCTGACTACTTTCTCGACACTATTATAGATATGGTTTGATTGCTACTTTCTTTGTGAATGTGCTTACGCGTGTGGTATTGTCGTTAGGCAAATCCCTCTTTTTAGTGGTTGCTTCTTCATGTGTCCCTTGGTGTTTGTTTTTTTTCCTTGTGTTTTTATTTATAAGCTCTGGATGTATGGATTTATTTTGTTAACCACTTCTTTGGTGTCTTCTACAGATAAAGGTTGCAAGTTTATGTACTTCAACAATCCAATGTGGCCTGGTAATTGGATTACCTTAGCTTTGAATCAATTATGTCGTAGTCTGGATATGTTTATGTTATTTTCATCAATGCAAACCGACATGCAGTTTGCCATATGATTGACTTTGTATGATAGTTGAAGAACGCCATCTGATTCTGATCTGCTGCATCATCATTTGCATCTTTAGTTGTTGGGCTTCAATTTTTTATTTTTGTTTTCTGCAGTCAACCAGGGTTTTTTTGGGGGTCGTCTTCATATGTATGACGTGTGTTCTCATGCTTTAGATTATCTCTTTATGTTATCTGATAGTGTGATTTACAAAGAACTTCTCATGCTTTTTCTGCATAGAGTACAATTTATTTACCTAAATATTACTTTTTTTTTTTTTTGATAATCCAGGTATTCGAGCCTTTGGTTTTTCCCTTTTTCTTGAACTTTGTTTGGACAGTTATTTAAATCTGATGGAGACATATAGACGCTCCTAATGAAAGTAGTTGGCTAATGCATTATTCCAAATTTTGTATGCAGGAGAGGCTCATTCATTGAAGGTAGAAAAAATTCTTTTTCAGGGAAAATCAGAATTCCAGGAGATTCTTGTTTTTGAGGTTCTGGTTATCTTTTGCTGCAAATATAAATACTATTCTTTTTTTTTTTTTTTGCTCAAATTGTTTTCTTAGCTAACAGCTTGTTGCCTAATTTTCAGTCTTCACTGTACGGAAGAGTGCTCGTCCTTGATGGCATAGTCCAATTAACTGATAGGGATGAATGCGCCTACCAAGAGATGATTGCCCACCTTCCTCTCTGTTCAATTCCTTCACCTAAAACTGTAATTCTTTTTGTGCACTGGATTTGTTTTCAAGTGCTTTATTACTTAGACATAGCCCTGTTGGTCCCGCAGTCCTTCAGAAAATGAAAGTCATCTTCTAGTTGTGTGCTCATGAATTCACCAACTAAGTCATGATATGTTAGACTTAGTGGTCAAGTTCCTGCAAACAAAAGACCTGTTAGATATATAGAGGATAAACTTTTTTTTCTTTTCACAATGTTTAGTTTAACCTGTAAAATATATGCCTAAGATTTCAATTGATGAATTTACCAAAAATTTTCGCTTTTACTTTTGATATCTATTTCTCCCACTGAGAATCTTTATTGGAACTTTTTTATGCACACATAATGGATGTTTACATATGAAAATTCTGTCAGGCAGGGTTTTGCATGTAATCTACATAAAAAAATTTCTATCATGCACTATCATGTAATTTATACCAGAGCCTTAGCCCTTCTGGGGATGCTAATTCATTAATGTATGAGGCCTAAGCTAATATGTTTGTTATTTAGGTTTTGGTCATCGGAGGTGGTGATGGTGGCGTTTTGCGGGAAATTGCTCGACACAGTTCCGTTGAGCACATTGATATATGTGAGATTGACAAGTTGGTGATAGATGTATGTAAATTATTCTATGAGGGCAATTGACATGACTTTATTCTGTTTCTTGATTGATGTCTTTTATCACTTCAGGTTTGCAAACAGTTCTTTCCTGATCTATCTGTGGGCTTTGAGGATCCTCGAGTTCGATTGCATGTTGATGATGGTAAGCAAAAGAGTTAGCTATTTCTGATGTTTTAAGTGCCCAACCACTTACTAAAAGAATTAGTTTCTCCTTTTTTTTTTGTTCTACTACTACCTTTAAGATTCAACTCTATGGAAATTGTGTTCTGTGGACATTAATTCCAGGTATTATTATTATTATTATTATTATTATTATTATTTTAATAGAAAATTATTACTTTTTTCATACAGCTGTTAAATTTTTGCGAGATGCTCCTGAAGGGATGTATGATGCTATCATTGTTGATTCTTCTGATCCAATAGGTATGTAATGTCCCTGTTTCTTGTCAAAGTTCAGTGAAGGGGTGTATGTAGCTGGCCCCAATAGATGGGATTCATGTCTTGGTATTCTTGTGAATCATGCATGGGACTGCATTTTGAGTTCATTTATGTGAATGTATTTTGTGTCTTTGATTAGGGTTGTTGGGGCACAAACAATCCTTAAAATTAAATCATTTTTTTCAGATTAAGAATTTCTTTGGCTGAAAGTATATTTTTGCTAAAAATTATAAAAGAGGAAGTCCTATTCTCGACTCCTGAAAATTCTGCATTTACTTAGCATTGTCTAATTTTGACTGCTTGACAAATTGTCAAGAAGTATAGTGGTAGAGAAAACAACATTTTGTGGCGATGTATCATAGCATGTTTTATTCTCATTTAGAGATTGTTTTTTTTTTCTTTCCTAACAAATCTGAATCACTATAGCTGGATGGGGATATTTAGATGTAAAAACATTAACATGCACACAGTGGTCTCTAAATTTTTGTCCATTTTATGGCTCGGCAAGTTGTCTTTTTGAAAATCTTAGTTACTTTTGAGTTTCTGAGGGCGATCTTTAGCTAAAGGATAATTGCATCTTTTGGTTTCCTAAAAATTGGGTTGCTTCCTGGAGTAATCAAATTAATGACCTGTTAGATTAGTTTCATTCAACTTAGATATGATTTGGTTTAGTAATGTGTCGGACATCGTAACATTTGGCATTCTTGCTATATCAAAAGCATGTCTCGAAGACAGTCCACAGAAACCTGTTCTTACAAGCAATCACTTGTGACACACTGATTTAGTGTCACATTGGAATGAATTTGGCTGTCTACTTGAGGTGGTTTCTAAAGCTTTTGTAAGTATTCATTCTGTCGGGACTGAA
>JBAMIB010120058.1:0-13917 GCA_037177415.1 Kaempferia rotunda
CATGCCCTATATATCATGACTAGATACTACTTGCTAATTGATAAGAGTGTGACCCGATGGCCTAATGGGACCCATTTAATTAACAAGATGGTTCTAGCTAGTTAAACTATCTAAAGCCATGCATTTTTTGTTGTCGTAGTTTTAACCCATTTATTAAATATGTGGTGTTTAGGTTTGAATTGACCATTTCATGTGTCAAGGTAAGATGATCGATTACGCAGCCTAGCTAGACAGAATTGCCACCTCTACATGGGTTTATACTAGTTTATCAAGTTGCTATATGAGGTCTAGAGGTTGAAATTCAACACGCCTAAGTATATACATCCCTCATGCCTTAATTATTTGCACTAATAGCTAGTAGATAATCACCCGTGATTTATCTTCTCCGTGTTGACCTGGGAACGGATTGACAGAGACGAGCAAATCATCTTTTACAACGTACTAGTTTATCAAGGTGGTATTAATTAGACCTCTCGATCTGGCATTGTTTGTGGATGTTAGTGCTACCAAAACACAATCACCAAGTAAACACATGCTGGCTTTCTTTGTGTTGTTCTGTCACTGTCGGATCCCAGGAATATTGCGGTGGCAAAAGACGATTTGTTCACCTCTATCTCTGCCAGTCCGTCTCAGGAATATTGTAAATACATGCAGGGTGGATGATTATATTGATGATTAATTAGATTCTATATATCATGATTAAATGAAAAATACTCCTAGAGTAAATGATAATGGTGCACGCCATGATGTGTGCTTCATCAAGCAACAACATACTCTTATATCATACTTCCCTTTGCATGTAAGGGTTGAATTATCCTCTCATTTGATGGTTAGTTTTGATTTTCTAATTTACTCTTTTGATATATATATATGCAATAGTTGTGTGTGGCTGTCAGGATGATAAATTTTACCTTTTATAGAATACCTCCCTTTGCATGTTTACAATGGACTGTTGCGTTAGGATAAATATCTTTCATTATTTATCTCCTTTTAAAGAGTGCGAGACTGTCCAGGAGAGATCGGTGACGAAGCTCCAATACTTCCCTTTGGATGTAACAGCTACTGGAGCATTTAGGTAAGTCACCATGGGCGTAACAAAGTTGGTGAATCCACTGGGATTCATTCCTCTAAGGAATCAGTTCTAGCTTCCCATTTAAAAGACCGTGATTTATCACTCTACCACGAGGCTTTGGGGTGGATGAGCGTAATCGCGTCCTCCCACGTACCATAAACTCTCGTAGTTTTCCTTGGCCTTGTCACGCGCAGAGTGCAGTGGGGACAATGCGGGCGTTTTTTTTTTACTCGACAAAAATCAAAGAATCCTTCCTCTTCTACAGTTACTATTTTTACAAAACGGCGCATTTAATTAAACATGGGGCGCCTTTTGATTTTTACCCACGTTTTTACCCTTCTAAAGCAACTTCGGCCTTGATGAAATCATCATTCCGAGATGGATGCTCTGCTGCGGTCCAGCTATTCCCCATTCTCGAGCTTCTACGATGCGCCATATCCGCTCACGGAGACGACAGCGTGTAATAAAGCACGCGGTGAGGAGCTGCCGCAGGGAGGGGCTGAGCTGAACGTTAGCGAGCCATCAGGTATATTGAATATGCTGTGGTTGTGGAAGGGCTACAAGCATCCTGGATTCTACCATCCTGATGATTCCATCACCTTTTTTGGCCAAGCCCCGATGATTGAAGCGGCGCTCCGATTTTCTGGCATCGCAGGTCCTTTCTCTCTCATGCATTTTAACTGAGGTGTAAGGACTAGTCTACCAGTCTGTTTAATTTCTACATGAGATTTTAACGACTGCTCACTTGATCTGCGCTGTGGATATCTTGCATGCGACTGTATGCATAAGTGATCCCCCCGCATGAGAAGAAAGACGGGTTAGGAAAATGACTGGGAAGATTCCCGGCATTGTAACTCTGACATCCAAGTCAGTTTGTGAAGATGAAGAGGAAGGAGTATAATGAAATTTGGGATTTTGCAAGGATGTATCTGCGTGTACCTTTTCCCCCTTTTATAGGAATGGATCATTCTTATGACGTCCGTAAGTTTTCCTCGAACGATTCGTTTACTGCGTTTTCTGCAGTTGAAGGCTATTATTACTCATTTATTTCTGAAATAATCGTCCATGTTCTTCCGCTGTCATAGCAATAATGTGAGTGAGGCCGACGCTTCCCTTACCGCAACAGCTCCACCCATTAACATCCGTGATTCTGATTGTAAGTGGGGAGATGAACACCGGAAAAGTTGACGTCCACGTGGATTCGGAGATGGTCAATAAGAGAAAAAGCTGCTCATTATCCAAGACAAAACTCGAAGAAAACGTCAGTGGTCAAACAAGGAGAGGTGTCCTTTTGTTTGATCCTCAGACGTTCAAATTAACCCAAATGCAGAAGAAGATGAAGTCGCCGAAGCAAAAAACTGGAATTGATGCTTTTCTCACGTACCTTTGATGCATGTGAAAGACTATATTTATACCTGGAGCAGGAGTATCGTTTTAGGGTTTACCATAAATGTTATCGTGCGTGATTCCCTTTCATATCGAGCTTTCCTTAATTAGACTTTCTTTAATTGGACTTTCCTTAATTGGGCGCGTCGTCCGCACATGTTAGATTTAGTAGTTTCCTCCGTACAAGGAATCACAGCGTCGGCCTCTGACAAATAATATTCTTCTGACATTTTATCGAGTTAAACGACAAAGAGGACTTGTAACTTTAGAGCCGATTGTGCATTGCACCCTAGAGAGCATCGAACAGTCGTTGTACCTTAGGGAGTATCTCCCGGCCGGCAAACTGCTCTTCTTCATATTGGTGGACAACCTCATAGCATTGATAAGGTAGCATAGTCTGATTGACTGCGTCACCCGGCAGGATAACAAAACAATTGTGATACATTTTGTACCAAATCTCCCCAACCTGATGTAATATCCGATCGGCTTCTTGTTTGATGACTTCATACTGTTTAGCGACTTCTTGTTTAGGCCGAGCATTTATCTTAATGATATAGCGCCGCCTATATTAATGCACATTCAAGGTAAAGGATATTAATGCTCATTTAGAGGGAAGAGGAATAGGCACGGAAAAAGAAACATATGCCCTCCCATTAAATGCTAATTCATTGATTACTCAATTATGACAGTTAAAGGAAAGAATGGTTTCACCCGGAAGATATAAAAGGCTACATAGGAAGGGTGGTAAGGTTATCTAAAAATGGAGTTGCTTGTAATTCTAGTCTCTACTGACCTGAGCATTGGAGTAAAAACGCCGGGACCATCTCTTGTGTGTTTTGCAGGTTCTTCGGCAAAGGTAATGATAAACGACCACGCAAGCCTAGATCCATCAGCAAGTCATCCTCGAGAATCTCGGGGCAGAAACATTGCATATATCATGATTTTGTTAAAACAATGATATTGAAATTTAGTTTCCTTTTGATTTTCCTACACGCAGATAATCCTCTGAAAAAACCAAAAAAGGTTGTGGATGTGGGTTGTGGCATCGGAGGTAGCTCTAGATATATTGCAAACAAGTATGGGTCTCATTGCGAGGGCATCACATTGAGCCCTATCCAAGCACAGAGAGCACAAGCTTTATCAGCTGATGAAGGACTAGCAGACAAGGTATGCAATATTGCCTTTTCCCCCTGTTTCCACAGGGACGTATTGATTGACGTATTAAAGCTTTATTTGTTTTCTCTTGCCTCAACGGGAAAATTTATTATTGTTCAGTTATAAATGACCTTATGGACATGGTCAGGTAAATTTTCAAGTCGCCGATGCTTTGAATCAACCTTTTCCAGATGGAGAATTTGACTTGGTTTGGTCCATGGAGAGCGGAGAGCATATGCCAGATAAAGTGAAGGTAGTTGTTTTACACTACTTGAAAATATGTTTTCTAGCATTATTTTGCTATGCCCGCAAACTATATATGATGCTATTAAGTTTCCACTATTCCCCTGGAAGAATTTTTTACCCCAGATCTTTCCTATTTGGACATTGTTCCATATCTCTTGTAGGCTAGAAATAAACTAAAAAAGAACATGAAGAATTCTTTTTCTTGACTGTTTGCTTAATTTCCAAGTTGGAGGTTAGTCAGGGGCTTAAAGAAAGTGGACAATTTGGCATCACCCGAGTCATTAAAAACATTTTTTTTTGTTTTGTTTAGTCAGCTATATGATCGCTAACATAGTTTTCTTATGAATCAGTTTGTGAGCGAACTGGCACGTGTTGCTGCACCTGGAGCAACAATCGTTATCGTAACATGGTGCCACAGAGATCTCTTGCCATCGGAGGCGAATCTGTCTCCTGATGAAACAAGCCTCCTGAACAAGATATGCAATGCGTATTACTTGCCGTCCTGGTGTTCAGCTGCAGACTACGTTAAAATAGCTAATTCTTTATCACTCGAGGTAGGCAGCTTCTCAAGAAATTAACAACTGAAGTACCGTGATAACTGATTCCTATAGTAATCGAATGTATTTAACAAATATATATACAAGTCTTGTGACGCTCGAAATAACGCATACATATGAATGTTTCAGGACATTAAGGCGGCTGACTGGTCTGATTATGTAGCTCCATTTTGGTCTGCTGTCATCCGATCAGCCTTTACATGGAAGGGTTTTACATCTTTATTGCGAAGTGGTATAATCCCCTTTACACACAAACTGTTATTGTAGTGGTAATATTTTTGTTTCCTCCCTCGAATTACTTGTAGTGTGCCAATGTTGAACTTCTAAGCTTTTGTAGGGTGGAAGACTATTAAAGGTGCATTGGTGATGCCTCTGATGATCCAAGGTTACAACAAGAAGCTAATCAAGTTTACCATCATCACATGTCGTAAACCAGCATAATCGTTGGCAGACGAGCGATGCTGCTATATGTTTTATGGTATAAATTGGCAGGAAAACTGATATTATTAATAATTTAATACAATAAAAAATGTTGATTATTCTTAATGGCTCTGCCTACCATGAAATGGGATGACTTCACTCATACAATAATGAATCAGGGAGTAAAACAGGAATGAGCTGTAGTCCACTCTGTCAGCTTAACTCATACAATAATGGATCTAGTTCGGTCTGTGTATAATGTTGTGATATGTCCAAAAGAGTCGAACACTTTTTGGATGGCCGGCGGAAGGAACCTATCTTTCATAAATTTCGATCATAAGAAAATAATAATAAAAATAATAATAATTCCTTATTTGGGATTATACCCAACCACTCCCTCCGCTGCACTCACTCCACTAAAAATATCCAGCACTTTGCCACGGGCCGTCGGCCATGGCGTGGAAAAAACGCACTTGTACCCGTTCCGTTCCGTTCCGTCGCTGACGCAGATTGGTTCATCAATTCGGTGCGCGACAGTCATCCCCAAAGCTGATGACGTGGCATCCGGCCATAGAACCGTAGGGATGGGTCCCGACTTTCGTGCTGTATCGCCGCTATCGCGTCCGTTACCTTTCGCTAATGACATTTTAACTCCTCCTCTGTCTCTGTCTCTGTCTCTGTTGCTTATCCCTTTTCCGACTGGGATTTGAGTTCTTGATCACTGTTGTCTCTGCCGCCGGACTCTCGGAACCATGGAAGCCATCCGTAAGCAGGCCAGTAAGCTGAGAGAGCAGGTGGCCAAGCAACAACAGGTGCGTGCCTCGTCCCTAACCTCTTCCCCTTTTTATTTCCGCAGATATCTTAGTAATTGAAACAAATAGCCCTTTTCTGCATTCCGAAAACCAGAAAGGCGTTGTTTTTCTCTTTATTTTAAATTGAACATGAGATAGGTCTGGCGACGATGCACCTTTTTCGAGATTATATCTTTCACCACCTAAGATCGAGAATGGTGCCTTCCGCAAATTTGTGCATGTTAGTGAGTTGGATGTGAATCAGATACGAGTGTGCTCGTTCATACTTTGTTTTAGTGGTTAATTATAGTTGCTTTGATGAAATTGGACAGCAGTATAACCATCATCTGTGCTAAGTGGAGAAACTGTCGTAGATGGATAAAGATAACATTTTTGTATTCGAAAAGATGATTGGAGAAATTCTCGATTGTATTTCTCTTAGCATACAGCATATAAATACAGGCTATCATATGAAAAATATAGATATATACCCAACACAAAACTGTGTCTACTTGAAAGGAAGGAAGCCCAAATGGAGGGAAGGGAGGTGGGAAAACAATCATCTCCATTGTCTACTTCGATGTAAGAACAAAAAGTTAGGGAAGATAAAAGGAAAATTTGGATCTCTTTTCCGCACTTTTGCTTCCTTCTAAAAATGGACTCAAAAGTCGAGAAAGTATTGTAAGACCAATTTATCTTTGAATTTTTGGCAATGGTAAAATCAAAAGGATGAAATTGTCATTTTCTTTATTTCTGCTTCATTTCAAAGGGCTCTTTTCTCCTCCGAGTACTGCAAAAGTTTTGTTGAAAAATCACCTTGATTAAACCCGTTTTGACTTGAAAATACTTTGTTTTGTAGATCTTGCTCTCATGAATTAATTGATATGTTTATTTATGCACACTAATTGGCTTTTAGTCTTACAAAAAAATGGAAAGGATGATGTTTTAATTCTATACACTTAAGGATATTTTGGGTATGTGGAAAAGGTAGGCATGTGATCCGGTGAAAAACAAAATGTGGTGGGTCTTTTGAGAAAATCTATGTATGCCATTTCAGAAATATAGTTATAAATCCAAACACAAAGCATAAACATTGTAGTCATACAATGCTCAAATTAGTGTTAGTCTGTCGAAACTCAGCGAGTTCATATCAGCAATGTTCAATAATTCTAGAACTGTGATATTGAGTGGCCTATTTAGATTTCTCATAGAAATGACTATACATGCCAAATGAGGTGATCAAAGTAATCTCTCATACAGGTCAGTCGACACAATATTTTCCCAGCTTAATTGACTGCTGTATTGTTATATGTCTGCCCATCTTAATTGACACATCTAACTAATACTGTTTTCTTCCTCATTTTTTCAATGCATTGTTGTCTGCATATTTTGTCAATAAGAAAAAAACTTGTTACAAAAACTCAAAATAGTAAAATATTTGTTTAATTTGCTTTGTGAACATTAATTTCTAGTCACTAAAAGAAGCTCCATTCAATTGTACAGGCAGTCTTTAAGCAAATTACTGGACGTTTTGGTCATGATTTTTCTCTTGTTGATGAATCTGAACTTCAATGTCATCAAAAACTTCAGACACTAAACGTTTCTACAAAAGCAGCAAAGGTAAAGAGAAATTGAATAAGAACTTCCCTAAACATTTTCTGTTTATTTTAAATTAGCTGTTTATATAGCGCCTTCAACGGGATATAGTGCGTGGTGTAGAGGCATATATTGCTATAAGTTCTAAGCAGGTTGAAATAGGTAATATATAAATTCTTACTCCTCTTAAATCCTTAATGATTATCATTCTTACATCTAAACATTATAATTTCTTTCCAGTAAAAAAGCTAGCTGAAGATTGTTGCAAATATGGAACTGAGTATCAAGATTTTGGTTATCCTCTTGCCAACGCTACTCTAGACTTTGGCACTTCTCACATTCTAATGGAGAAAGAGAGGGATAATCTTCTTAGAATGCTAGGAGATCAGGTTATTTCATGCAATTGAATAATGTTTTAAATTATTAGCTGATCTGAAAACATTGTTTTTCTTTTTTCTGCTACTTGCAGAAGATCAACATCATCTGACATAGTTTTTATATAATTGAAATTTGTTAGAATTTCTACAAAACAGATGATAAATATTTAATAACATATACATGCAAGTCAGTTGGTGCAACTTTGTGCACTTTATTATGAGCTTGATTGTTTTGCATGCAGGTTTATGAGCCAATTCGAACAATGATAATGGGTGCTCCTCTGGAGGATGCTCGCTTTTTAACTTATCGATATGAGCGTATTAGACAAGATGCGGAAGCACAGGTAATTTGTCTTCACATGTATGTTGTCTTGGAGTAAAGAACATATGTTTGATGGGTTAGTGAGTACATTCATGCCAATTAGACAGCTGAAGTTGTTAGACGTCAGTTGAAGTTCAAGGAAGTTGGTGCAACAGCAGATGTTTCTGCCAAACTACAAAATGCAGAATCAAAGTTATCAGAACTCAAGACTACTCTGTCAGCATTAGGCAGAGAAGCAACTGCAGCTATGATGGCTGTGGAGTCTGAACAACAACAGATTACTTTTAAGGGACTTCTCGCAATGGTACTACCTATTTTAGTCAAACACTTATACCGGCGTCTTATTACTTTTTCCGTATTCTTAGAGATTTAGTTATTATTTTGTATAAGTTGTCCTGCCAAGGTAATGTGTTTATTTAAAGTCAAAAAATAGTTATTTAACCATATTGAAAAGATTGGACTAGATCATTCAAAGTCAAAACTGACTATTTGTTTCTGTTTGCTTGAGTACTCCTTTGG
The DNA here is from genome assembly GCA_037177415.1 of Kaempferia rotunda. Taxonomy (NCBI): domain Eukaryota; kingdom Viridiplantae; phylum Streptophyta; class Magnoliopsida; order Zingiberales; family Zingiberaceae; genus Kaempferia; species Kaempferia rotunda. Next base: position 8,442 of record JBAMIB010120058.1, read on the forward strand.
TCCTTCCAACTTGCTAGATTTGATGAATTTTGGTTGAATTATGGTGGTTCCAATGTAATCATTATTAGCTAAGTTTGCCTAGCTCTTTATGTATGCTATTCTAAGAAGGATATGCGACACACAGTGCCTTTATCTACAATGTCCATACTCAACGTGAAAGACATCAACTAATTTGTTAACGGCTATAAAGGCTTATTAATTTGCAACATTCAATGCAAAAGTGATGGTGCATCATGATGTATATATGAAGAACTAGTGTTAAAATTCTTTCATGATAACTAGTAATTAGATTCTTTTGGCTTCTCCTTGCTGAAATTTTTAGGTCCTGTCAAATTAAACAATGGTTACTAGAATCTCCTATAGACAGGTCTGTCTAACTGAATAATGATATACCTGTTTGAGCTTGAGAATGCTGTTTGTAGGGTGATGTGGCATACAAGAGATGTCAAAAGTCTTAGTATTGACATAACACCAAGTAACTTTATTTTTTGTATTTTTATTTGTCTGTAGATTGCATTCCTGAAAATATTCTGTTCAAAATGTTTTCATTCACCCGAGGAAGTTGAATTTGCCCACACTATTCAGTCTTGAGTGTGTGCTGATTTGGTTTAAGAAAATGTTTTAAAAAATAATAAGCAGGTTAGCTTTTTGTTTGTGTAAACATGCACGTACAGCGAGCCTTAACTCTTACATCCTTGTGTGTCTTGGAACATGAAACATAGATTTCAAGGAAAGTTACTTCCATCTGATCTATGATGTGACTGAGATTGCACTGGTAATGAACTGTGTACCACCCAATGATACCCTTTTTTGCCAATTGGAAGAAGAAGAGTTGAGGGTATTGTTGCAGGAGGAAGAGGCAGGTGGGGTGAACAGTCTGTGGAGAGAAACAGAAACTAAATGAACTAAAGGAATTTATTATTAGGGTGGCACTGAAAATACTTTACAAAAGAAAGAAAAATACATTTGTTTTGTCCTTCTTAAACTATACCAAAATCCAAAAACAGAGATATAGTTCATTCATGTGATAGGTAACTGTGTAGTTGAAGTGTTGAACCCAAAGTGTGGCCAAAGAAAAGGTATGGAAGATTACCTATAAATCTTTTATGTTCTTCTGAAACTCACACGTTCACTAATTTAGAATAATATCATTAGCCACACAAGTGGTAAAAGAGATCAATGCTAGAAAAGCCTGTTGGTTCATTAATCTTGATCTTTTATATTCATCTACTATATCAAACTTCAGTTACAATTTTCATAGCCTCCACCATTTTTGACTAGATGTCGTTTTGGTCCAAAACTCACTCAACCGGCAAGCAACTAATATCCATGACCCATACTACATGTTGACTACAAAATTATGAAATTTCAAGAAATAAAATGAAATACAAGATTACAAATTTGAGAGCAATTGAATCAGATAAATATGATGTGTTTCAATTTAATGCTTCCAGGCCTTGATCTCCATCAACCACATTGTTTTCTTCCCTGCCTAAATGCTTTGAGGTTTAGACTTCAGATGTTTGTGTTTGAGATTTTGACCTGGAACATTTACAGTCTTCGTGTTATTAATTTTCAGGTTGAAGCTGAGAGAAGGTACCATCACAATGTTGCCGATATTCTTGATAAGCTCCACAATGAGGTATTTGATTTGATCTGCTTTAAATAATTTCGGCAATGCATCTAAATGGAATCTATCAATCTACATTCTTGATTCTTTATAGGTAGTAATAAGTGGTTTTATATATCATAGTTCACATGCCTTTTTATATAACTTGCATTTATAAATGTGTTCATTCTGTCATAGATGGTTCAAACCAAGGAAAATAATGAGTTATTGAGACATACAGCAACAAGTGAACCAGTGCAATCTCAAAGTGGAAAGGAAGATTTCAAGACAAGTTGGTCTCATAGCGACCCAGTGACACAGACTGCAACAACTGATACTCAGACAGCGATGGAAGATTTCAACACAAGCCATTTTCATGATGAGGTAAAGAAAGAAGCTGCAAAAACTGAGGTGGTAGAATCTCAAACAGGAACGGAAGATTTCAAGACCAGCCAGCCTCATCATGAGTCTTTAACCCACACAACAATAACTGAGACTGTGCAATCTCAAACAGGAAAGGAAAGTTTTAATACAAGTCGATCTGAGGGTGAGTCTGTAACACAGGCTCTTCCCTCAAACACTGATCCTCGACATGAGGCTATGACACAGGATACAATTACCGAGACCATGCAAACACAAAAAAAAGACAGAGATCCTAAAAAAATTAAACCTGGTGATCCTGCTGTGAATGGTCAGCATCCAATGTATTTTGTTGCACAAGTAAGAATTACACTTAAAATGATTATCTTAATTTAGATGGATGTTTGACTTGCAAGGCCTTGCACATCTAATTGATCCATGCAAAAATTTTCCTTAACATTTAAAATTTTCTTGGAAATTTTTATATATAACTTTTATTTTCGGTGAACATTTTATGTTATGCAACTTTTCCCAGAATTACTATTGAGAATTGCTGCTGCAATGCACTCTGTTGTAACTTTTAGACCTATTTTCTGTAAGAATGTAACTTTTAGAATTTAGTCAAACTTTCCAAAGAGGCTCCAACTCAGTATTGAATGATGCTCTTGTGATAGTTGGTTTGTGTGTCTTATCACAAGAGTTTCTGCGTATTGTTAAACTTATTAGTGAGATGACTAGTGGAGACTAAATAATTAATGATAATTTTTGCGAAACAAGGGATTAGTCAGGGCTAATTACAAGAATTTGTGATACTGCTAATTTATTTCCATGCCATTTATCATTCATAAATACAATAGGAGATGAAACTACTTGTTACTATGACCTTGCCGCAACCAAAGTATTAAACTGATAGAGAATTTGTGGTTTTGTAGCCATAATGACTTTGTTGCCTATTGGGGGATTTAGCCTAAGCATCTTGAGCCACATTCCCACTGCACTCATTGAAAGACATTATTTGCCAACAGGCTAGTTAAATGGAACAAACACCAAATATACAGTATTTAGAATATGTATAATTTTTTTTTAAAAAAAATTGTTTTGTGGATTGACACCTGGCAGTGTCTCATAAGTTTTCTTGTATCTTTTTCTTATTTGTATACAAATAGCAAATATTTGCTTTATTCCCTGTTTGTAGATTAGTTTGGTAGATATGTTTCATGCATTTAGTACTTATCTTTTTTTTCCTACTTATATGAAGGTTATTCACCCATTTGATGCACAAACTGATGGAGAGCTAAATTTATCTGTGGATGATTATGTTGTAGTGCGCCAGGTACATCATCACCAAGAGACAGGCTAAGTCATCTTTGCCAAGCATTTCAATTTGGATTTTCTGTTTGTGAATTTGATAAATCTTTTCCAATCCTGTGCTTTGATGCACCGTATTAGGTGGTGAAATAAATGATTTAAACAAACAAATTTATTTATTTGGGCATGAAGCACAGCTCTAAACTACATAGAATATTTTCTCTGTAGTAGGTATCAATCAAAATGGTGCTGGATAAGTTATAGAGTGGAGAGGAGGAATTCAATTTATCAACCAGAGTCATTCTTTCAAATCTTGTCATGCTAAATTTTGCGACCAATTGACTCCAACCAGTGTCAATATAATTTTTTTTAGTAATGTAGTCCAGTCAAGTGAATCCCAGATAAAGCTGAGCATCCTTTTAGTCATTTACAGAATGATATGTTTTGTCAATGTTGACCTACACTAAATGATATTCTACATTGTGACTATATAAGCCCACTCTGCTGGAATCTATATGCCACTAGGTTTATACTCTTCTTCACATTCAGTACCTTCAAGGCTCCAACTATACTTTTAAATCCAACCAATTAAAACTGTCATTCTTGCCCCTCTTTCTCTTCATCGCTCTGTATATCAATCAAGGTGACTTTAGCAGTTGGAATGTGATCAAGGATTATTCTTAGAAAGGGAGAAGAGAGCTGCAATGCACACATACATCCACATAGGCTGCAAAAATGCCTTGATAAACACAGAAGAACTAGCAGTAAGAAAGAGATGGATTTTGATAAATTCTGACAACTGGTAGGGTTGTTTATACAATTGAGTGCCCTTGCAATGTTTCCATTTAGCCTTTTAGTGTGACTGTTTAGGTGAGAAAGGTATACTTTAAGTTAGCTTTTATTCTCTACTCCTACGTAGATTTCTGCTCATCTTAGTTAATGGTTGCAACAAAAAATGTGATAAGAAGATTTGAAATTTTTACGTAGGCAATTCCATCGTTTCTTTTGACTTCAACAAGACTCCACAGGTAGCACCCAACGGGTGGTCCGAAGGTGAATGCAAAGGAAAAGCTGGGTGGTTTCCATCTGCTTACGTAGAGCGCCGAGACAAAGCACCGGCGAGCAAGGTGATGGATTCTCACTTGCTCACTTGACTCTTCTATGCACGTCAGAATTGTTGTACAGATGGATGTGTGAGTTTTCCCCTCAGCACTGGTTGCTCGATGATTTAGTGCCTGTTCCACAATCATCTTGTTCATTGAGCGTACCATTGCTTTCTCAAGAAGGCGACGCTAGAAATTATTGTAAAGCTATTTCATTTAGTCGGCAATGATCTCTCATCATGTCTTCTGAATCTATATTCTCAGTCATGTATGTACTCCACGTGCTGTATAAAAAAAAGAAGAATTTTGCTTTACGGTTCAAGATGTGTAAATATTGAACAGAAATAACAAGAGCTGCATGTGACAATTGCTCTTCCCACTAACTTGTAGAAATATCATGCAGAAATATGAGATAATTATTTATTTCAAATGAGTGTAGGGTTGAATCAAATTCACCAAAAATCAAATTCACCGAGCACAATTGAAAGTTTTGTTTAGTTAATTAAGAAATTTAATTTTTTTTAAACAAAATATTCATCAATTCAATTAGGTAGTCTAAGATAGCCATTTAACTGATTAAATTATGGTATGTCTAAACTTTCTTCTCCGACAATTCTCATTAACTAGACACCAAGCCGCTTCGTCGACTTGAACCATAATGGAACTCCATGAGCCTTTCAGCCCTATTCGGGCTCGTCCTCCTCTGCCGACTAATGATAAAAAAAAAAATTGATTATTTTAATTTTTCAATTGAATTAATTATTTTTTTATTAATCCGGTTTATTTAGTTCCGACGGTTGTTGTGTAATAAATAAAATTAATAATAATATTACTATATCAATTTCAACCCAAAGACTAGTGATATATAATATAAAAGGAAGTATTATTTTATGACAATTTCAACGATTGAGAATGATTTTTTTTATTTTAAACCGGTGGAAAGAATAAGGGAATAAATCTCTTATAATTTCCAAGTCATATTTAGTTAATTTTTTCTGGATTACTAATTCTTTTATATTTACCATGAATAGTTGGATCATTATATTATTATTTATATTAATGCAGTGATATATTATTTTTTTAATTATTATATTTT